>NDGM011148199.1:0-12094 GCA_002564305.1 Octomys mimax | reverse complement strand
TAAAATATATTTTCTTCTTACTTTGAGCTATGTACAGATATAGAAAATAAAGTCAGAGACTAAAAATCATGGGCCAAGAAGAGACAGAAAGGACCGGGGAGATAGCTCAGTAGAATAAGTGTTTGCTTGGCAAGCGCAAGGGCCTGAGTTCAATCCCCAATTCCACCAAAAAAAAAAAAAAAAGAAAAAGAAAGAAAGAAAGAAAGAAACAAAGAAAGAAAAAGAAAAGAAGAAGAAAAAGAGACAGCAGATTTTTGAAGGGTGAAAGGAAGCATAGAGTATTCATCCAGTTGAAGAGGAGGGGAAATAACAATTAGGGGGATCCAGCCCTAACCCTGGCTGCTATCAAAAGCTCAGTTTGAGATGAATGCATGAAAGGAAATGAAAAAGTTTTGATTGTGTATCTGTGAATATTTCCTGAGACAGGAGAGGAGAACAAAGAAATGGAAATTATAGTTTGTTTTGATTTTGTTTTAGGAGAGAGAGGGGTTACCTTGGAATTTCAGTGAAATTTTCTACAGAGGATGACAGCAAATAGTGAGACTTTGGGAACCTAACAGAATCTGTTGTGGCTGCTGAAATCCACCACTACAGCATGAAAGCAGTCATACAGTATGCATAACACAAAAGCATGGCTTTGTATTCCTGTAAAATGTTACTAAGCAAACAGACAGCATTTACAAAATAGGTATGTACAGAATCTAGATGTCTGAAAGAGAACGATTATAACTTCAGGTTACATGATCACATATGGATAAGAAAGTGAACTGAGGACACCCTAAGTCCCTGACTTATGAATGAGTTCTATTCTGGAAGACAAATATACAATGCAAAGCATAAACAAACCCAATGTGAAGCCTGTTCCTATCTGTGAAAGTTCACAACTCAAATGTTTGTAAGTGGTTGACTTGCGGTACAAGAACACACACCTTTGACCACATCCATGGCCCAGGTCTCTGTGGATGAGTGTGTCTTGTAGCTCTATACAGTACACAACTTCAGAAGTATTAGGCACTGCTAACATTTGGTATCTTTGCTATTTACATCACATTTCTAATAGCAGAATAAAAAACTAATTACCCCATATCTTTGCCAACAATTATATGTATAGACAGTGTGCTAATTTGGGGGTTACAAAGTAGTACTTTCTTGTCATAGAGCAATTCATCCACATTTTTTCACATCATTTTTCTTGTCTCTTAGTTCTTCTATCTTGTTTTCTGCTCACTAGATCTGTAGAATAAATAGAACTATGGATAAGTTCCACACAGGCCTATGTTCAGTGCTAGTCGTACTCATGTAAGAGATGGAAGTGTGATGAAAATACTATCTACTCAGGCTTGTTCCTTCCCTTGTCCCAACTTTGATCAACCTTGATTGTTTGATGGGATCAAGAAATAAGTAGAATTTGAATTCATTTTATATTGAGAGACCTCACAACCATAGTAAGCATACTATGTTCTGTTAGTATCTGTAGCTATGGGAAATGGTATGTTTAGAGTTCATCCAACTTGATAGTAACAAAAATTTGAAAGCAATGGGATATTGAGTCTTCCTCATAGAGTATCTATTTGCAGATGGGCCTCAGGAGAAAGGGCCTTAATGTGAATATGACTCAACTATAACAGCTGGAATGAGAGAAAGGAGAAAAGGAAGAAGACAGGGAAAGAAATATATATGTATATACACAGGATAGCTTGGATAATTATACTGTTGATTTCTGCTGGTCTATTGAAAGGAGAAGTTAATGCTTAATAGTTTTCTCTCTCCTTACTAATTTCTTATAATTTTTTGAAGAATTTTGTATGCTTGTATCTGGTAAGCTGAACAACTAATCTTAAGACAGCAATATGCAACATAACAACTATTAAATTCCTATCATTTTACTTAGTGAAATTCTGTAACATTTCTAATTTTTTAAACTACTTTTTAATTCTCTTTGAAAAATAAAAATTAAAAAAAGAAAAGGAAATTCCACTGGGTCTCTAATGAGAACAATTTAGTGAACAATCTTTACAGAAAATCCATAGTAAAATAACCATTCATTCTCCAAAAGTTTAAAAATAGAAAAAAATGACAAAAATAAATAATTTCAACCCACAGCTCTATAAAAGTTTGATTATCAAATAAATGCATCTGCTCAAACCCACACGTGTGTGCACACACTAATCCTAGCATATGTTATGCAACACATTGATATTGCTATTTTATAAAGAAAAACACCCAGAACACATAGTTCTATTCCTACATTTTCATTTTCTGTAGTACTAGGGAACACCTACCTTGATTTTCCTTAGTATTATTCTCAGCCAGTAGGTTAGTATTTCACAGGACATCTAGACAAAAGTAAGAATATGTGTAAGCTCAGGATTGATTCCTGCATGTCATTTGTCACACGGGTGGTAGTAATAAGAATATCTATTGTGGACAGTTCATGATGACTTCCAAAACTCTGCAATCATTCTAAAAACCTTCTATACATCTTATCTTAAAATTTTTTACAATAAAGCAATTGAGTAACAAGCATCTTCTTCATTCTATAGATGGTCATGTAGAGGCACATCTACTCCCAGCGTATTCACTTGAAACAAGGCAATGTCTTCTACAGAGTGAAGATTACATGCAAAAATTAGATCCAAAACAGCAAGCTAGCACTGTTGCCAGCCCATGGTATGTCCTCAGATAATATTTATCGATTTATCTCCTTTGGTGAGAATTCAGGTTGTCTTAACCAGTACTTCAATTATCTGTACAAGCTCCCAACTTAAAAAAAGTAATCAGCCACGGAAAAGAAGGAGAGGAGAAGAAATCACATGCAAATCAAGATGACATAGTCATTGTTGTTATAATGCTTTGACATGAAAAAACAGAGGCTCTTTGAGAACTGATGCTCTAAGGAGGTGAATATGAACCAGGCTTTCCACACTTGTCAGCCTTAGTTCAGTCAGCTCAAAGACCAGAGCAGCATTTGCCATGGCAAGACAAACTTCTGAAAGTAGTTTGCAGGTCAGAAGTTCCGCGATGAGACAGATAGGGTCCCATCATCATGCCTGGGCAACGATTTAGGCACATTTTACGTAAATGAGAGGAGTTCCAGAAAGCTCCGTAAATGAGTGGAGAATAAGTCACACCTGAGGGCTAGTGAGTGTGCACTCCACTGAGGACCTGAGAGGATTTTACATATATGTCACTAAGCATACACTAGAAAATGTCCAGCACATAGGAAGAGAAAGAGAAACTGTACAACTGGGGTATAGAAGGACTCACATGTCAAGTAAGTTCTGGGTTCTAATTTTAGAAACATTTTTAAAATATTTTTTAAGTTTATTTGATAGAGTCTCACTACACAGTTCAGACTTGCAGCGATCCTACTGTCTCAGCCTTCCCAGCACTGGGATTACAGGCATGCGCCACCACACCCAGCTTCTGGGGTTCCAGTGCTGGTATGGTGTGCGGAACTGGGGCTAGAACTCGGGACCTTGTGCTTGCCAGGCAGGTGCTTATGCAGCCAAGGTATCCCCCAGCCCTAGAAACATGTTTTTAAACAGTAGTCAACATCTATTTTTCATACAGAAGAAATTAGGCTAAGTGACACCATTGTTTCTCTGTTGGAGAATTTCTAAAATATTTGAAACAATATATAGGTCATCTTTGCACAAGTGTTAAAAGTATCAATATATCAAAGTCCCTCATTTTTATTTGCAATATTTGTTAATTATATAATGTATAGTAATACTTCCGGTTATAAACAATTCTGTTTGCAAACAATTGGGTTCACAAACAAAAGAATTCAGCAAATTTTTGCTTCAGTTTACAAACTGCATCGAGTAACAACTACCTGCTTCCCAATAGAGACACAAATGCAGCCACCTTCCTCAAAAGGTCAAACAAATGAACTTCATAATCCGAGATATCACTCTATTTAATCTCAAATTTATGTCATATTGAACTATAATTCCACAAAAAAAGAAAAATATATCACATTGTTTTCTGTGGGTTTTTTTTTTTTTGTATTTCAAGGAAGGGTCTACAGGGTGTTCAGGGTCTCACTACTAGATAGGACTTGTAGTTATCCACCTGTTTACAACCTCCCAAGAGCTGGGATTATAGGCATATGCCACCATGCCCAGTCTCAATTGCTGGCTCAGCACAACCTGGGAGGAAGGGCTGGCATAACAGGCCCAGGATCGAACCCCCGGCCCCAGTGCCTGCTCGCAGGCACTTTAATCCACTGAGCTATTTGGTTGGCCCTTCACATTGTATTTAATAATAGCTATAATACACATTAATGCACTTGGTTCTCAAAGTGTAGATCTGCTGATTTCTAACCCCATGTCCCATCCTTCCCTTGCCTCTGATACCACATCTGTTCATCTGTCTGGAATAAAAGATTCCCAAAGATGTCGATCACTCCTGTTACATTTTTGATAATGAAGTGAATTTCTCCACTATTTAACTGTAAAAACATGTAACATAAAGCTTTACCATATTTACATTTCCAGTGTATATTTAGTATGATTAAGTATATTCTGATGTCTGGATGACTAATCTACAGAACATTTTTACCCCATGAAAATCTCTGAGTCTAATAGTCAACCCCCTATTCCCTTCTTCCCATCTGCCCCTGGCAGCCACCACTCTACTTTCTGTTTCTTCTTTCTGTTATTTACTCTACATACCTCTTTTACTCAAAAAATATGTTACTTATCTTCTTGTTACTGGTTTATTTCCCAAGTATCATGACCTTCAGGTTCATCCATGTTCTAGCCTTTGTTGGAATATCCCTGCATTTCGAAATTAAATTTTAGATTACAAACACATACCAATTTTCTTTATCCATTTCTGTGTCAGTGGACATAGTTTGTTCCTGCCTTTTAGCTCATGTGAATAAACTGCTATGAGTGTGATGCAAAAATCCTTATCTTTTTCAGTTGAAGAGACACAGGCTGAGCAACATCAATTAAATGACTTTCTGGCTCAGACTGGCACGAGCTGGAGGTGGTTACATCCAAAGACCATGCACTTTCCATTCGTTCAATATCTATGACTTTATTGACTATTTCTTGTAGCTAGTCCTAACAGGAGACTCAGAGTATGGAAGGGAATAAAACAGATACCATTTTGCACTCTTGATATTTATATTCTAGTGAAAGACAGCAATAACACAATCATAAACAAAATTATACATTGTGATATGTTCCTGAAGACAGGGTGACAGGATTACAGGAGAAGGTAACTGATGAGCAGGGGCTGTCTTTGCAGGCCACCCCAAGGGCACGGTCCTTGTTCAGACACCCCTGGAATAAGAAGGAGCCATGCATGGAGGGAGGACCCTTCCACAGGACAGGAACAGCAAGACAGGCAGGTCACTGGCTTAATCTAAGAATGTGCATGATAGCCCTGTGGCTAGTGGATGGTGAACAAGCTCAGGAACACAAGCAAGGATGGGAAGGCAGGCAGGTACTAAGCCACACAGAAGAGCAATAGGAAGTATTGGAAGGGTCTAAACAGCAGAGTGAAGTGATCCAGCCACTTTGCTCACTCCAACCCTTACACTATAAATAATCATTGATAATTTTTAATATGTAATCTCTGTTACGTGTAGTTTTATTATTTTATTTTATTTTTATTTTACTGTGGTAACAGAGATCAGACTCAGAACCTTGCACTTGCCAGGCAGGAGCTTTTGCCACTGACATATGTCCTCAGCCCAATGCTTTTATATTTATGTCAACTTAACTGTTTCAGGATAATCCCATAAAAGATCATTTTCTGGAACACAGAGAGGTCAACTATTTGACCGAAGTGGCACTTCCAGTATTAGAAATAATGTCTGAAACTGATATTTAATTCAATATCTTCATGCAAAATCACTTGAGATATACAAATTCAAAACTGGCCTAAAAATTAAAAGGAACAAAAAATAATTATTAACTGTCCCTTTCAATAGACTAGTAGAAATCAGCAGTACAATCATTCAAGTTATCTTCTGTACATACATATACATATTTTGTTCACATGTTTTCCCTTCCTTCTTTCTTTCTTTTCCCCTTTCCCTCATCACAGTTGCTCCTTCCCTTTTAATAGTTTCTTTTTCTTTCCCCTTTCACAGTATCCACTGTGTCTTTTAGGTTTTATCTTTAAAAAATAAAAACAAAGAATAGTAAGAAATTTCTGGTGAGTTTCAATTTTTCTTTCATTCTCTCTCTACAGGTCTCCACACAATGACTATTGGACAGTAAAGACTTAATGTCATCTAGTAGTTATGAAATATTTTCCAGCTCACTGAGTGCTGTGACATATGGCCATTATTGACTTTAATCCATTCAACAGCCCTACAAAATGACAGAAATGAAGTGGCTCTTAGAACGAGGAGTTTTAGCAGGAGGGGGGAGGCCCCTCTCCTCCTCTCCTTTTTTTTTTGAGGCACAAGGTGAGTAATCTTTTATTATTACTAGAACTAAGAGAAATTTCCTCTCTGGATTTCTAACAGATAATACAATATGACTTATTGAACTATAATCTCCAGGAAGTCTTTTAATTATGCAATATTGAGTTTAATTTTGCTCTATGACATTCTTCAGAGTAACAACAATGAGAGACAGCAAATACTTGAGAGATACATTGGAGAATTTAAATATGGTATCTTAATAGTTAGCCAGTGTATAAGTTAGGGTACTTCATATCAGCTGCCATAACAACCAACCACAAAGTCTGTCATTTAATAGCAGAAAAATCTGTAAAATACAGAGTGCATGTTCCCACTTGGCAGCTCTCCTACGGTGGTGGCTCCAGCTATCTCCTGTGCTACATGTGGCTTCCTGGATCACTAAAGTAAAAGCAAGCAGGTTACAGTCGCTCTTAGCTACTTTGACTTGGATGGATGCAAACCAACTCTCCCACACCATTAGCCAGAACGTAACGATATGGCCACTCTTACTGCAAGTGAAGCTAAAAATGTCACTTCCACATGCCTTTCAGGAAAGAATGAGATGGGGTTTTGTGCACTTATAACCTTGGTTCATTAATTGCCTAAGGCTGAGCTTCAGGGTCTCTGGGGTCACTCTACTACAGTGACTACATGCGAGATGGCCACCAAGACAGTTACAGACAGGGTATGGCTACACACAGACCCTCCAGGAACTTTGAGCTCAGGCTGGGAAGGCCCTCCAAGTTGAAACATCAGATCATGACATGTGGTTTTCAGAAGGGCTAGGTGTGAAAATACCAGCAGTGACTCCAGAGGACTGCTCCTCCTGCTTGCCCGCACCACTGCCTTCGTCCAGCTCAGACCACAGAGATCTGTTTGCCAATTGCCCATCTGCCAATGAGATCAGGGATGTGCCTCAGCTTGGATGGTTTCCACAGCCTGAGGTATACAAATGACCCTTATCAGCCTGCTCTTTGCTGTTGTGGCAGAGCCAACTTAAAACACCTTAAAAAATTTTTAGTACATGTTTGAGGACCATAATGATACTTAGGTATGGGAACATAAGCATGTAATTAGTGCAATTAGATAAAAGTAACGAGAAGAAAAGATAAAAGAAGTAAAATAAATTAAAACATCAAAAGAAAAAATAAAACTTCCAGTCCTCTCCACCAATGAAGAAAAAGAGAAATGAGTCCAAAATTTTCCTCTGTGCTTGTGAATGAGTGGTTTCTTTCCAGGTCTGCAGTATTAGAATCTACTAGATAGAGGGAGAGAGTGAGTCACTAGTGAGACCTTCGTGTTTCCACATTCCGATTGTTGTGTGAATGTGGACTCCTGCTCCACTATTCTGCTGCATGTGATTGGCAATGTTTACACTCATTCTGCATTCACTCATGTTGCTGCCAGTTTCCACATTACCCTGAACCCCAAGTTCTGGCTTTCTCCACCCGGCTTTAAAGCCTGTGGGTTTTGAGGTGCGCCCACCCAACTGTACTCCTCTTCTCCTTGAGGGACTGTCCCCTGTGGGTAAAGGCAGACGTGCTAATCTCTGTTCATTCGGGATAGTCTGGAGATGGAGCATTAGACGTACACAGGAGAGGCTTGAGCCTGCTGAGCACAAGCACTTTTCCTCCTGTTTCTCTCAGCAGCTGGACACGCTCTTAGCCATGCAGAGACAGGGAAACAGAGGCCAAGAGAGCTTCCTGGCCTGGGAGACCAATGGCCGGGTCCGTAGACCTGGGCTGGACAAGTCAGTTGAGCCCACCTGTCTCCTTTCACCAACAATAGTCTCCCTTCCATCCCAATCTAAATTTCAGTTTCATATTACTCAACTCGTTTAAAAGGCAGACAAAGAGAAGCATCATACTTTCTGCCCCACTTGCTTCAACATTTGACACAAAATAGTGATGCACTGACCTTTGGGTCACATCTAATTTTCAAAGAGGCCCCCCCAAAACATTCTACAGAATCAGAATATACTTAACCCTACTCAGTATACACTTAGAAATGGTCTATATGAGAAATTTTATATTATGCTTTTAAAATAAATGAAAAGAGAGAAGCTCACTTTCTCATCTGAAAGAGAACTTGAGTAGCCTCATGGGAACATTTTGAGTTTAGACAAAACCCAGGTCAGTTGTGGCTGATCTCATACTCTCCACCCAGTCCTTCCCAATCTCGGTCAGTGCTCTAATGTCAGCTGTCACTGGTGGTGTGTGACTTATCTGTCCTCCAAGTCCCCAAGATTTGATAAGTCAATTAATGAGTAGAAACATGGATTTCTGTTGGCTTGCCAGAGACCTATAAGAAGTCAGCAGAACTCATCTACATCTCTAAGAACTTTTCAGAAAAATCTCCCTGCCCTTTTCAATTCCAAAGGTCTTCAGAAATATGGAGCCACCTCCAGCTCTGACTCCCCTAAGGTAGGTATCTGGGTCTGAGAATATTTTGCCACCTTATTCATGAGCGACATAATTGCTACAGGCAACAGCAGCCATGTGTTGCACCTGCCATTAATAATTCAAGCAGATATAAAAGCTGGGCACATGCTGTTCTGCAAAAACACTGGTTTCTTTGGACTCTGGGCTTTGACTTCTGCAATCATGTTGACACAACTTCTCCCTGATCTGATGAAAGCAGGAAGTCCACATGAACAATACCATTTACTTCTTCTGAGAGAAATAAGTAAAAATAAACATCCTCAGCGATACATGACATCAGATCACACAGTAATGATCCAAGGTCAGAGGTGCAGCCCAGTGTCAAATGCTGGGGAAGAAAGATTTTTCTGCTGTGTATATCTGTGCTCTTCTGATATGCATGTAGGCTACCAGGCCTTTCATTGCTCTGAAGAAGTTCACAGCCTTTAGAAAACGTGTTTGGTTTTATCTCTTCCCTTTTTGTTGTTGTTGTGGTGGTTGCTGTTGTTGTTGTTGTTTGCTTGCTTGCTTACTTTTATCCTTATTCTCTTTTATAGTGGAAGAAATGAATAATTCATTCCATTTCCTCATGAGACCAATCTTGGGATATTGATGATAATAACCGTTTTCACCATTAGCAAATGGTAGGTATCAGAAATGATATCTGATTACAGTTTATAAATTTGTACTGGAAGATTAAAGTAAGGCAAAGATGAGGCTATGATTTTATTCTACTTCTTGAATAATTATCAAAAAGCAGCATCCAGTGGCCTTTTATCAAGATATTTGTATTGTATGTATGTATGCATGCACTGTATTTGTATATATGTACTGATATTTCCTGTTTTATAAACTGTTATAACTCTAGATTTTATAGGGTACTGTACTGAATTTCTTGTTCATAGTATCTCGAATCTTCTCCAATTTTTATTTTATTGTCGGCATGCTGGGAAAAGATCTCAAGAGTCCACTCCGGTGCAATCTTCAGATTATGACATCAAAGATTTTTTAAAAATATTGCTTTAATTTAGCCTCTAGACTCAACTTCTACAGTATCTCCACATCACCAGATTCTTCCCTATTTGATATCCTTCAAATACAAATACATTTGGTTGACATTGCTGCCCAAAACAGAGGATCCAGGAGGCCTTTTGCTACTACATGACAATCGGATGTCCTCCTCTCCTGTTTCCCAGTACAATGCTGGCCTGTGTTATGGCTTCTGTCTAGATGTCACCCCAAAGCCTCATGAGATCAGAGGTGGGCTTTTGCAGATGTGCTGACTCTGGAGTGTGTGATGCTGGGACTGACTCATGGTGCACTGCTAGGCTCAAGGGCACCAGGATTAAGGGTGTGAGTGCTGCCTGTCTTTATCAGCTTATATAAGATAAAAGGGACAGAAAGATGCTGTTAAGGTCCCTTGACTGTTCTGCTACCTTCAGCTTGCCATGAACTGTTTCTCCTTGGCAATGGCCTTCTGCCATGTGCCAACTGTTGTGGTTTGTGTGTAAGTGTCCCCCCAAAGCCTCATGCAATCATGGGGTGGCTTCTAGAGTTTGTTATTGATTATTGTGGGTGTGGATGCTGCACCTACTCTGGGGCAGGTAATTTGTGTTGCAATGTAAGGAGGAGAAAGAGACTAGCTAGCCACCTGAGCTGCTGTCCATCCTTCCTCTCTGCTCTTTGCTGCTGCCATGAAAGGTTGCTCTCTGCCATGTGCTGCTCTGCCTTGGAAGCAGCAGAGTATGGACTGAAACTTCCAGTAACTGTGAGCTAAATAAACCTTTCCTTCCCTAATTTTGAGTGTTGAGTATTTGTCCCAATAACAAGAAAAGAGTAACTGAGACAACCCCCTACCTTGGAACCGGGTGATTATGGACTGAAACCTCTACAAACTGTGAGCTAAATAAACCTTTCTTCCCTTTAATTATGGGTGTTGGATATTTCTTTCAACAATGAAAAAATGAGTTAAGGCAGCATTTGCCTTTCTTCTTCTTCTCAGGCATCTTTCATAAGAGAGAACCATCCGAACATCATGTCTGATCCCAGAAAAAAAATGGTGTTTTTACATCTTTTGTTGCCAAAGTCACCTATACATAAGAGCAGTAATTTTTTTTTTGTTTATAAGCCTAAGAATCACTGAGTGCAGCTAGGAAGTTCCCACATGAAACAAGTATTGAGGCTGCAAACAAGTTCTATCTGGGTCCTATGGCATCTTCATGCACACACCTGCACTGCTGGGCACCTGGACTTCTCTCTCTCCCCCCTCTCTTCCTCCCTCTCTTCCTCTCTCCCTCACCATTTATGTCTCCTTCTCTCTGCTTTCTCCCCCCTCTCTCCCCTCTACCTGGTAGTGTCTGGGTGACTCCAAGAGCAAATGTCTTTAAACATGTGGGAGTCACATGACCTTTCCTCACAGGACCTTGGAAAGTACTTGCGGTCACATCTACCACATTCTGATAATCATGCGAAGTGTAGACATGTTTTAAAGCCACCACATAGGGTTACATATTTTATGTAGTCTGATGCTATCCCATATCCTACAATGATATTATTTAAATGTAATCCTTTTATGAATCCCAATGGAAAAGTGGTTTATACATTTGATAGGGGAAAATTTGTGTACACACAATAATTTCGCTTTGGAGTAGAAAATCAAAAACTCAAAGTCAGGCCCATCCCTAAGTCCTCAGCTCCATCTCTCGTCTTTCCATGCCTAGCACATTGTGAGCTTCCAATGTACATCTGGACACTAAATGAGTGAGAGAATCAGCACTGGATCTCAAATTCTGTGTTCTTAAACACTCAATATATCCTAATGCAAGTTAAAGATTACAAACTCTTCTGCTGGGTTCTATAATTCATATTTTATGTTTCTAAGTGTTGGTATGGGCCTTTGTTTATTCACTTATTTATATGTCGTAGCATGTATTTTAGATTTGCTGTGTTCCATATATTTTCTCATATTATAGGAAATACTTTAGGAGCTGATAAAGCAGAGTTAAGAATGTGTCCTTTATTCTTGACATCAAGTTTAGCATTAGAATTACAAAGGAAAACATGGCACAAGTGTTACAGGTAGCCAAATTAAATAGAAATATTATAGGCAGTCAAAGGAGACAGCACAAAAGACAAGCTACCTTGGAACTGTGGGAGGGAGGGATGTTCCTGCTGTGAACCAGTGAACCAGACCTAAAAGACCTAAAGGCCAAACAAATGCTAAAAGAGTAGCACCTGGGATTGA
>NDGM011148198.1:0-16813 GCA_002564305.1 Octomys mimax | reverse complement strand
TTTTTTTTTTTTTGTTCTCAGAAAAGCACTGTTGCAGAGTACTCTTTCCCCACACAACTTATATAAGACTTACGGATGACCCACATTCAGTCAAAGACAAAGTGAGATACAACTGCTCAGGCGCTTTTGTGTCCCATGAATAATGAGCTGAAGAGCTTGTCCCTAGTGACAAATCTGGAGAAAGTGTCCACTAACTTAAATACCACTCTTTAGGTAGATTCCTTCCTTCTCTGACCCCCTAACTCTGACTCATTCATAAACACTACTATGCAGGACGATTGTTCTGTAAGCTCTCTTCCAAGCATCAGCTGTTCTTGGGGGAAAACATTTCTTGATTAACTGTCACTTTGTGCCACCTGCTCAGCTTGCTCCTTAAAAGTTGTTTCTTAACTACCTTGTTTGGTCCTTCCTGTGATGGAAAATTCCCTTTTCTGGCCAATCTCTAAGATGTTTGCATTATATTCTCTCCACTGTGGTAATTCTTCTCTCCCTGGTGCAATAGTCTTTTCCAATACAGCTTCTCCTTTCTAAATTCAGATTTGTTTTTGTTTCATAGAGTGAAATTTAGCAATGACTGTAGAAACTTAGTTTGTAACTTTTACTAAATGATGCTTTTCTTTGATTGCTTTTATAAAAATACTCATCTAAGTATGCCAAAAAATATGTGTCAAGAACATTTACTCTAGTCTCAGTTGAAATAGTAACAACAAATGCAAAACAAAACATTCAAAAGTTAGAAACAATTTAAGTTTGTACTTACCAGCGAGGCGCTCTTAAATAAGTCACGTCATTCATATTAGAATATAATATTTATGAAAAAGATGTTGTTTCTGACTATGTTGATATGAGAGGTTGTGTAGGAGGTAGTGCAGGACAATATATTTTTTTTTCAAGCTATGTGTGTGCATATATACACACACATACAGCTAGATCTATATACATGCCTATAAAAATCTTGCTTCACTGTCGATACAGTTGCACACATACAAACATATGTTTTCATATAAGGACATAAAAGATATTGCATATATGTGTGGAGAGAGAGAGACAGAGAGACAGACAGAGAGAGAGACAGACAGAGAGAGACAGACAGAGAGACAGAGACAGAGACAGAGAGAGACAGAGAGAGACAGAGATACATGTAGATGGACACAAAGAGAAAGAAAATGGAAGGAATTTTTAAAAATTTCCTAGAGAACATAAGAGTTTTTTTTATCATGAAGCTATACAATTCAATCCAAAATTGTAGTTAGAATTCAGAGTAGAACTGGAGGAAGAGAGTCAGCATTTTGTGTACGTACTTTACATGCTACACTTGGATGTTTTATAGCACACATGCACATATATAGGCATATATGTATATATATGTATACTTTTTATTTTTAAAAAATTACCATATAGTAAACTGCACTTTAGTTATGTGCAGTTTTATGAATTGTAACAGTTCAAATTGATGTAAGCGAAATGATTACCACATTGCAGCGGCTGTGTTGCCTAAAACTGCCCCGGTGACGTCCCTTCACAGTCCCACCTATCTCTAGCCATAACCTCAGCAGCTTTACTAGAGTTGCTCTGATAATATTGATATTCCTTTTGTTCACTTAGAGAATAATATTGTTGTGATCCGGTTAACATACTGTCTATAGAGACAGTATTTTTCTCTTTCTTGCTAAGTTGTTTCCAATTATTTGGACTGACATATACTTTATCTATAAAGAACATTTGAGTTGTTTCTTCCTTTGGTGATCTATGAGTAGCTCTTCTAGAAATATTTGTATAAAAGTTTTATTTTTCTAGCTGAGGGAAGAACAACACTATTATATAAAGAACATGATTAATTTTATAAGAATTATATAAACATTTTAGATTGACTTTATACTGTATTTAATTATAATAAAAATATAATTTAAAAATATATGGAGGAGCCGGGGAGATGGCGCAGGGGAGATGGCAAGTGCAAGGGCCTGAGTTCAATCCTCAGTACCTCAAAAAATATATATATATGGAGTATGTGATCATTAATATTTTCTGAAGGCATTTAGTTTTTCAGCATGTCTATGTTCAGGTGGACTCCAAAGTCTTCAGGATCTTTGATTTACCTCATTCTGGATATAGAAGGGCTGCCAAAAGCAGAAAGAAAAATTAAAATATATACATGCTATTACTTTAAACATTGACATTCGTGATTTCTTTCTAAAAAATATGCTAAGATTTCTGCAATTGAACTGGTGGATAGGATTGACTTAGAACTTTCATTTTTCATGTCACAATAGTAATAACTTCTGAACAATGACTTAGAAGAAAAATCTGTGACTGGGAAGGGATCTAGGTAGACTAATACTTAAATTCTTTGCAACCTGAGAAAGGATTATAATAAAACCTTGGGTGGAGATGAGAGGTGGTTTCAATTCAACTTTAGCAAGAGTTTTGTAGCCTGGATCTTACTTGAAAGTCAGATACAAGGTTAGAAAGCAACCCCAAGCTCCTTATCCCCAAACCTGTACTTCCAGGCTTTACTCTTCATTCTTCTTCTGAAAATAGCCTTCATTTTTGTATTTTGTTTAGTTATTTAAGGTCTAGATGCTTTTTTTAGATCTCAGCATGTCTTTAGTCAGACTCTTTATCATCAGGAATCATTAACTTGTTTATTCAAATGATTTTAGAGATGCACCATAGAACAAAACAGTCAAAATCCACACTCACAAGGAGCTTAAATCCAATAAATCAAGAGAGAGAAAGCCTATATTTTTAGATATGGATCCTGGGTAAAAGATAAAATAGGTAAATATGGTATAAAATGATCTGTTTCTTGTGAGTGAGAAATGATCAGTTCTCAATTGGATGGTGAGGAAATGTTGTTCTAAAAAAGGATTGAGTGCACTGAACTTTGAATGATTAAGCAACCCTACAAAAACCAAAACTGAAAACATCCTTGATTGAAAGACTGGGCTGTATAGAGGCCGTAAGACAGATATGAGCCTGCCAGGAAGAGAAAGACCAACACTGACAGCACAGATGGTTGAGGGGCAAGAGGATGGAAGAGAGCAGTCCGATTTCACTTTGTAAGACAAAGTGCGTAAAATCTTCATTGCCTCCTAATGTGCTGTGGATTTTACAGGACACTGTATGTAGGGGATGACCTGATTGGATTTATGTCAGCCCAAGATCCCTGCATGCATGGAAGGAAACAAACCCAAATACCAGACAAAAAGAGGTCCTACCCATCTGGGGAGAGTTGATGATGTGAATCAGCTGGTATTTAACATAAAGAAATGTATGGGGTGTGGATTTTAGAAAAGGAGTTAGAAATTTGAGGACTATTTGCTCTTTTATTTCTAAGCAGGACAACTATAAGATGCTCAACTTATATTCATGTGTGGCTGGTGAAAATGGAGTAAACAGAGGCTTGTCTTAAATGCTGTTCTTAATGAAAGATGAGAGGACAAATATAGGTGCTCATATTTCAGTGTGAATTGAATTATAAAGTGATGGAGCTTCACCATAAATTTCTGAAGCACCACAGTTTTTCCCATGTTCAGGGATGAGCATCAGCACTTTCACTTTTCTGCATTTTTTTTTAGCACAAGTTCTGTTTAGTAAGTCAGTCTTTCTTCTTTTAGTGCAAGTCTTTATTCTCTTCCTCATATCTGTAAATATAGTAAGAGGTTAAGAAATCATTTTGAGGGCCAGCAAGATAGCTCAGTGTATTAAAGTGCCTGCTTAGGCAGATGCAGGGACTGGGTTTGATCCCCTGTATGCTGTGCTGGCCCCGCCCTGGGGCGTGCTAAGGCAGCTATTGAGACTGGAATGGTAGCATGCACTTGTAATCCCAGTGTTTGGGAGGCTGAAAACAGGAGGAACACTATGAGTCCAATCTGTAGACCCTGTACTAAATACATTTTTAAAAAAGAAATCATTTTGAATAGATGAATGAATGGCTTATGGCCAGAAAATGGCCAATAACTGCTGGGCTCCATAGGTGGCTTATTATGGTGATGAGCAGAGAGCCTGGATGATGAGGCTTATGAAAGCAGCAGATGCACTTTATTGATTAGGTCTGCAGTGCTGCCCAAGGACCGCATTTTAGGGGCTTGACCCCGAACGTGTTACTACTGGCAGGTGGTACATATGTCTAAAATTTAGGGTTCTATGTCACTGAGGTCATGGCTCTGAAGGGGATTTCAGGACTCTGCCTCACCTTCACCCTCTTCGTACCCTGGCTTGTGAAGTCAGTAGATGCCCTAGGGTACACACAACCTGGCCAGGATTTAGTGCCTCTGCATGGGCCAAAAGCAATGGAGATTGACAATGATGAGCTAAAACTCCAAAACTGAGAGCCAAAATAAAGTGCTTGTTTTCATATGTTAATTATTCCAGATATTTTGATATGGTGACCCTAAATTGTGCATTATGGCCAACAACATATTCATAAATCATTTGGGAATTTTTTCCCCTCACAAATGCATATTAGATGTTCTACTGTAGGCCACCACACATCTGGTCAGCGTTGTTCAAATGTAAGGGCTCTCAATAGTCCTGTGAGCTCCTTTAGTCATTTCCTCAAGTTAAATATCCTGAGATTTTTTAAAAATATATGTCCTGAAATTTTAAGGAGGGCATATCAAATTAAAGATGTTGAAAGAGGGTTTATATCACAATAATCATAGCATTAATACTTTAAAATTGTGTCTTATGTATAAAATGGGACAGATGATATTCATTGATCTTAGTTATTGTCAGAAGAAAATATAATGCATAAAGCAACATGTAGAATGCCTGATATATAGTTTTTTAAATATTAACTTTATTGAGAAAGAAGTAGCAAAGAGACAGTTTCAAAACAGCTTAGTACAACAGTTACAATAATTAATACAATGCATATTGTTGTCTTTGTAGTGGTTATTCATAGTACAAGATGGAGACATGATATCTTATCTAACCATGATTAGTTGAAAACTTTCTTCTCATTGAACTAAGAGAAAGTAGCTGTATATCTATCCTAATTATTTTGTGTATACAGATATATATATATTTTTTTCACTACAAAATGAACCTTTATTTATATCTCCTTTTTTGTTTAGTTTTGTCAGAGATGGGTGTTCCATTGCCATTCAAATATTGTAGGTGCATGAATTCAGCAAAGTAATCCAATATAGTTCAGTAGTCTATAATAGTACTGGGTTATCCACATGACTGGCAATGTCAGAAGTTGTTGATTTGAGCCTTTTAAAGCTCAGCATATTAATATGGCTTTACTTTTCATACCTCATTTTTATGCTTTTCTTCTGGATGGTTAAGATCTAGATAAAGCAAGACCTCTATAACCAAAAATGTAAATTTGGATCTGAGAAGGTCAGTCAAATCCTCTCAGGATTTATCCTGAAACCCTGTACAGCAGTTTGTAGATCTTATGTCAGTGTCAGCCATGTGAATGAGTCACGGCCATTGCTTGAACAATTTGCTCTTTGTGAAACCCTGAGAGAATGTTTTCTCTCCATGTGACACTCCTTAGGCATACTTTACATCATCAATCTCTTTCTTCTTTGGCCCCATAATCTCCCTGATCAGAAAATTTTGGACACCACTGAGTTACAGGATGTTACAGTACAGGTTCTCTTATGCCCTGAGTCCTCATTGACCTTGAAGGGCTAGGGCCAAAATATTGCTTATCCTTGTAACATCTCTTTTTCTCTAATTTTTTGGTCTGCAAACAAATTGTTAACCCTCCAGATGAGAAGCTGAATGATATTATTACCCTGAAACATAAGCTATAGAGCTTAACATCAGAATCTGTCTGAATATTAAATGCCTTAGATATAACATGGAACAGATATTTTCCATTGATCATTGACATGCTAAACTTTAAATCTGTCCAGAATGTGAAAAAATAATGAAATAAAAATAGTAAAATAATAGAAATAAACAATTATAAATTTTTATACTGAAATTTAGAAATCTAACCATATACAACATTATAGTATGACAGTCCTATGACACACCCTGACTATGTAAGCTGATACCTGTGAGCTAAGTAGCTGTACTGAGGATATCAATGTGCAATACTAGGGCCATTCTTGGAATCCCTGTCATTCTGGTCTTGTAAATACGTACTGCTTGTCATGTCATACCAATTAGTGCTATACTATCTCTCAAGTACATGTTTGTTTAAAAAATAAAGGTAATAACTGATGTACAGCTTATAACCAATGAATACTGTTTACTTTTTAAAATTGTATTTTGGAAAAGTCTGAAAGGAAAACAGTCTGAAAAGAAAAAATCCAACCCAGTAAAAGACAGGACTATGGGGGATATTCAGAATTTAGGGTTGGCTGGAAATAAAAGGCTAAGAGCAATGTTATTGACAGAACCAAGAGGAATATAAGACTGATGGGGAAGACATTAAGAAGTTTGAATGGAAGGCCTTTGTAACCCTAGGTTATCCCTTTTGTACAAGATCTGAGTCTGCTTAGCGTAGAGAATGACTTTCAAGCCTGGCTGGGGCTGCTAGTAGAAAATATAGTGCTAAAAGCCCAGGTCCTTCACGTTGAAGTGTGATTTAATTGTAATTTTCATCTGAAATCTCCCATTTTTTTCTTTTTTGACAAACAATGAAGCTTGAAGTCCTAGATAATTTAGGCTTACAGGAACTGGACATGATCACTGGGGGCATCAGAGTCTCAACTAAGAGACACTACAAACAGAATAAGTAAGGTTGGGTGATGACAAAGAAGTTCCAGACTTACCCATGTTGATGATTTAAACAATTAAAACTTTTAATTTGGGTGTCTATTTGATAGTCTTTCTGACAGAAAAGTGGTGAGGAATAAACTTCCTCAAGGATTCACTTCTTCTACCTTTCCCCCTAATTCTCAAGCAAAGTGGGGCTATAGCTTAAGGTTTTTGAGAATCATCCAGAATTCCCTGATGTGAGCTAGAGTTTAACACTTTCCTTCAGGGCTTTGAAAGAAGAAAGATATTCATGCGGTACCTTGTTCTCGTATCTCTCTTCGTTACTCACAGATCCTGCAGGAGAGAGCAATCACCTTTGATTTTCAGCCTAAATTTGGGAGTTGCGTTATTCTTCCTTTAGTCCCTAGAAGCCTTGTCTACACAGAATTCTTCAAGGTTGTAATCACAAGTGCTGTGTCAGCTTTCTCAAATTAATTCTAACAGGACTGGAATCATTACATTTCCCTTCTTCTTCACTTACTTTTTCAGCTTACCTGAAAGACCAGGTGCTACTAAATTGTGTTCCTGCTTGTAGCAAAGCCTCTAGTCTCCAGGCCTTTAGGTTCCTACACAGTCTCTCCATAGCCACACACCCAGGGGGTGCAACTTACTTGGGGTTCATAAATCTGAAATCATTAATTTTATTTAGCATTTCCTCAGTAACCATTTTCCATGCACTAATGACACCTCTGGTCCCTTGGGATGATCACACATTAAGGCAGAAGTACACAAATCATCATGATTGCAAAAATAAGGGAGGATTTTAACTCCTGAGTAACCAGAACACTTCTTTGGGGGAGAAATAATCAGATGTACAATTCAAAATTATAATTCCTAATCAGGGAATAAAGATAATTCTTTTTCAAGAACTCACCAGCTCTCTCAAACTTTAAAACCAAAATGTTTTCTTAGGAAAGGCCGCAGCCAAAATAATTAGATAAATGTGAATTCACTTGACCTTTTCCTTACATCTGGCCCCAAGTGAGTGCCAGTGGTTATCACTTTTGCTAGCTCTGTCAGGCACCCCTGTGTAGATTAGAATCATAGCAGGGAGAGACATGGTAAGCTTTGGAAGAGTCATAAAATATGCTTAATGGAATCTAATTTGTATCTTGCATAGAAAAAAAATCCTGTTTTATGAAAGCAAATAGTGAATTTTGGGGTATAGGTAGAAGGCATTAAGGTACACTAGAACCTGAAAATACCAGTTTCACTCCTCTGTCTCCTTCGCATAAATACTGTGACACTGGGCACGGTAGGAGGCTTCATTTTTGGTGTCCTCATTTGTAAGATAATATATATATATATATATATAATATATATATAATGTTATAACTAAAATGTTTGATACATTTAATATATTCCATGTATTATATGTAATATATAACTCATTGGGTAGTTTGTAGGTTAACTTTTGTAGACATGTATAAACTACACAAAACTGTAAAAATAATTACTGTAATTGGAGAAAGGCAAAGAGAATATTTATTGTGTTTGTATAATCTACCAAGCACTTTTCCTGAGAGCCTCATATACTACCCATTATCTACACCACACTTTGTAAATATTGTATTATCTACTTGTTCCTCAAAGTGAGAAAACTGGCATGGGATGAGAACAATAGACACCAGGTCACGGCTTTCCAATGACACACAGAACACAACTGTATATTTGGCTTCAGCTTCTCCTCCTCCCTCGTGTTATCCTAAGTCAAACATTATCCTCCTGGAAACATATCCTTGGGGTTTGTGTCTATTTCACAGGAATATCTATTGCAAAGGTATCTTAATAAAGCTTGTGCAATCAGAAATTCAGTTTTAACTTGCTTTTAGTACTTATTTTCTTTTTCTTGTGAGATCACTATGATAGGGGAAGACATGACTAGTTTTCCACTGCAGCACACAAGCAGCATTGATTGTTCAAGGGAGTTAAGCAGAGACTTTGTGCAATTCAAGCAGTGACTGAAATACATTCTTGTTATTATTAATTCCAGACAGACAGATGTTCTTTTGTTAGCCTTTGGGCACCATTTTGACTGTTTAAGAAATATCTGTACACATTGGATTTTTATGGCCTTAGTTTTAGAATTATTTCTTTTTACTGGAGTGTGCATTACACTCACACATATATATTTGTGTATGTATACGCCAATGATCTCAAACAAAAGCACAGTACTGTCCCTCAGTTACCCCTCCACACACACAACTAGTGGACAATATGACAATTTGGAATTTCAAGGCTGTCAAAATTAGAGGACATGGCTGCTTGTGGCATCTATTGGGTAAGACCAGCAGCTTTTAAATCACTTGTAATGCACTACGTTGCACTTATAATGCAGTTGTCTGACCCACAATGTCAGTATAAGATAATACTTTTCACTATAAGAATTTCATTGTTTTGAAAATACTTTAACCTACATTATCTTTCTGATCCTCCCCAAATCACTATGAGGTAAAAATGTCTTTCTTGGGCCAATGAGATAGCTCAGTGGACAGAGCACTTGCTTAGACAAGCGCAGGAACCTGGGTTTGATGCCTGGCACCACATACAGTGCCAGCCTTGCCCCCGGGTATGCTGAGCCAGCCCCTAAAGCCTGGTGTAGTGCCTGTAATCCCAGCACTGGGGAAGCTGGAAACAGGAGGATTCTTGTGAGTCTGAGCTGTGTAGTGAGATCCTGTACCAAATGCATTTTTTAAAAAATTTCTTTGTTGTTCATAGGCAAAGAAATTAAAATTTAAAAGTGAAGTTGACTGCAGCAAGGCCATTTGACCAGGGAAGTGAAAACGCTAAGGCGTGGAACCTCCACGGGAACCTTCAGCTTCTCCACATTAGCTTTCCAGTACTTTTCTTGAGGTCTCTTGGATATAAAGACAATTTTCCCTTCTCCTCCTACTTGAGCCAACACGGTGTCCTCCAGCTGCTAGAAATTCAAAAGGACGTGTGCACTGACCAACCATAGAGTACTGCAGAAATAATCCTCCTTATTATTCTACCCTATTTTTATTTTTACAAAAAACTCTAACTCAGGGTCTCAGGCAAAATTTCTGTGTAAATCCTACATACAATTATTTTTCATCAGCATGTGTTTGTAGTACATAAGGTGTTCTGTGAAGGTAGCATATGAACAGAACACATCTTGATTCTTTTCCCCACTCCCTTTCCACAGCTCCTTCCCCTCTCCCTCTCCCTTCCCCTTGGAGAAAGACCTATATCTCTACCTCCTATGATTTATTTTTATTTTGCTCTTTATTAATATATTTGGGCTCATCCTATAAGAGAAGCCGTGTGATACTGAACTTCTGTGTCTGCTCCATATCTGTTTTTATAATTTTGCTTCATGACAAATCTCAGAAAATGTCAAAGTGTAAAGCCTCAGCTTCCAGCTAGGAAAAAGATATAACTCCTTTGTAGCCACTCTCCTCTTAGCCAAAATCAGCTTTTTACATGACAGAAAATTGAAGGGCCAGGAAGGGACACAGTGGAAACAGATCTTTTCATTTTAGTGAAGAAAGAGAAAAGCACCTCCCTTTCAAAAAGCCAGTAACATATATGGCTTTCTGCCCAAATTCCCACCCAAAAGTTAATTTATTAAGGTGATATGTTAAAACTGCATGATAATAGCAAGGCTGCTTTAGCTTTATATTTAGCATGAGAAGCAATTAAAAACAGAAAGGAAAAGAACACTCAGATTGCATACGATGAACAAATCGCAAGATGTTCAACACATTTGTTTAACAGACAGTAGAAATAATCCACCTGCAAGTTTTGAAATGTTCTCAAGACTTGGATTGAAATTGTGTAAAGCTAAAGCAATCAGTTAATTTGGTCAATTCAGTAGGGGGAAACATAGTTATTTGGCAATATGTCAAATTGTGTTCTGAGGGGGGTAAAGAGCACACACTCTCAAACTGATGATTTGGCTGAACTGTTCGCTTTTTAATTGGCGCTTCTGTTTTGAGACAGGGTTTTCTTTTTTACTTTTAGTGTTCTTTACTTTCTTTGATGTTTATAGCCTCGTTTCATGTTCCTATTCTATATTACTCAGGGTTCACTTTCTCAAAACTGACACTATTTTAGAAGTATGCCCATCTACTTCTCTATCTTATTTAAGTGTGTGCTGAATTTTTACATTGAAAACAAATTAACTGTGAATTTCCCTGTGAGTGTTTGATATTTACTGCAACGCAAAGAGTGAAACGATTCAAAGTAAACCTAGAAAATTCTAAATCAAGTTTTTGTTTAATCTTAACTTGGTTTTGTACATTCTCAATATCCATAGAAAATACTAGAGGCAATATAATTCTTGTGAATCTTCCTTTATCATACTCTTTATGAGTGTACAAAGATGAACATAAATTTACGAAAACTTCAGTGGCATGACATAAATTTGTTAATGAACATGTAGTGTCAGGTGAATGAAAATCTTCCTTCTGCCCCTTAGATGATCTGATATCTCAAAATATTGGAACATTCTGGCTTTAAATAAATCAATGGTATATGTCAAATCATATAGAGAAATAATGTTGCCAAGTAAATGTAAATAAGTCCTATTATCTTCACTACTATCTTTGTTTTGTGAGGAGGCTCAAACCCACTCAAGGCAGAAGCGTTGCCACTGAGCTACATCCCCGACCTCTCTCAGGATTGCTTTAAAGCTGATAATGTGCCAGTTCACATAGAGCATCTGACATCAAAATTAGTTATTTTCTGAATGCTATTTCCTGAACGATCTTTCCTCATTTTCTTTTTCTTAACACTCCACTGCAAACTGCTAGAAAGTAAGAATCTTAACCTCTTTCAAGGATATGCACTGTATCTCTGAATTCATATGTGGTTTCTTAACACTTTATTCATAAGAGATACTTTTGCATTGAGGTTGTTGTTTAGTCTGTGAAAGCACTGATGACATACTTTATTCTAATTTTATCTCATTTATTACATTTTTAAGTACAAAGAAGCCATAAGCATATTTTCAAAAGATCAGGAATGGGAAAGTCTTTTCTCAACTTCTTGTCTCAAAAGTTGGGCAGAATGCTTTCACTTTTCTATAGTGAGGATTTCAGCAGTTTTATTATGATGCTGCCTTAATATCCAGTAAAGAGACAAAAACCAGTCAACTGTGATGTGTAACTTGTCTTTTTCACATTCTGTTCTGTTCTTGCTTGGCTTCCGGCAGCTGATATGACATCACCAGGTTATCCCTATTTCATGCGAGGTAGGCCAGCAGTATGTGTTGTTTTGTGCCAGTGAGCGTGGAGCGCACACTTCCCGGGCTGTGTTCTTATCACACGATACGAACTAAGTGCTGTGATGCAAAGAAACAGCAGCCACAGACCAAGGAAGTTTGAAGCCATTCAGAATGGCACATTTCATTTTGAAAAAAAAAAGAATTGAGACAACTTGCAGACTAAGAGAAATAGGTCTAAACCTGAAAGGCAGTCCCTTTATAGGCACCCTACAAATGATGAGACATTCTGCACTTGTTTATTGACATACCTGTGAAAAATGTATGGCTGCTTTCTCATGTTATGCTTGAATATAAAAGAAGCTATATGAATGTTGTCTTTGTTAGTGCCTTTGTTATTTTTTCATAAACCTTTATAGGATCAGGGAATGTATGAACTGCATATTCTTCCAAATTTTACGTCTTCTTTCAGAGAGAGAGGGAGAGAGAGACAGACAGACAGACAGACAGAGACAGAGAATGAAGGATTGGGAAACACATGTGATGTTATTGTTTGATAGGAGAATGCTAGTGTTGTATGTACAGCAGTATATAATTAACAATAGTACATTATATACTTCAAAATGTTATAAGAGAGTAATATGAGTGTACTTACTGCATGGAAAGTTTTATTTTGGCTTACAGTTTGTAGAAGTTTTAGTCCATAGTCATGTGGTTCCAAGGCAGGGCAGGGCAGCACTGCAGAGGAGTATGGGAAAGGAGAGGCAGTTCACTACCTTAGTGTCAGGAGGCAAGGACAGTGAGGGAGAAGAGAAGCGTTCTCCTTACCACACCCCAGTGACCCACCTCTTCCAGCCAGATCCCACCTCCTCGGAACAAATCAGCTATGAGCTCAACCCTGGCCTAATCAACTGATTATTCTTACATACTGTCTTAGTTACTTTTTCTCACTGCTGACAAAATACCCAACACCCAAAGTTAAAAGAAACAATATTTATTTGGTTCACAGTTTATAGAACTTTCTGTCCGTAGGTGGATGGATCCAAGGTAGGGTGGCCTGGCAGAGGGGAATTTCAGAGGAGAAACAGTTCTTGGCTGACAGACAGCAGAAAAAGCAGTAAGCACAAAGTGACCCATCAGCCCCTTTTCTGTCCTTTATATTTATCCATGCTACCTGCCCAAGTTGTCATCTGTGAACAATGAATCAGGCCGCTACCACAGAGTTAACCTTCCAGTTACCTTGATCTGCAATTTTCCAAACTTTAGAAGTAGGAGAAAGTATTGCTTAATAGCTTCTCAGGTTATGATATTTTATTAGAGTGGCCTGACCAGATTAAAGCATAGTTATATTTTTGAATTAAGAATTTTGAAGAAATAATTTGGGAAAAATAAGAGTTGAAAAATTTTTCTTATTAGTACATGAATAGATATGAGATTAACATGCAAGATTAATGAGACTAATAATATAAATATCATAAAGAAGGCATTAAGCGTTCCTTGTTCTTGACCTTTTTTGCAATGGTGTGAATTTTTCTTGGTTTTGTAAGATTTAGCTCATTTTCATTTAAGATATATGTGTAAGTAGCCCTTCTTTTCTTCTTTCTTCTCTTTCTTCGTATTTTTTTCTTTTCCAAAAGACTTTTGATAACCCTTTGCACTGATCTTAGATGGGAAGATAAGACAACTTTATTTTATATTATCTGGGAAATATGAATAGGAAACAAAGGACAATGCTATTTTGTACACCCTATACTTGGACACAGGCTTAATCTGAAAGACAAATTTAAAAAATAACAAATAAATCAAAGTGCAATAATTATGTCATTCAGTTAAGAAAAGACTTCGAGCAAGCAATAGTAAATTAATATCCTTATCTGAATTCTAACCTATCTGGTGCAATGCTCCATCTTCTAAGCAGTTGACTACACTGAATTTCTTCCTGTCTTCTGTCTTTTGGAAAATATATTACCTTTTGGAAAACTACCTTTTGGGAACTGTATTATCCACGCTGGATAATATTATCTGTTTTAATTTAACATTCTTCCAAGTTTTATTTAAACTGCTTACACTTAGATGCTTTGATGTTGAATGTTCCATGATCCACAGAAGTTCCCTGAAGAAAGAATAGGGGCAGGGTGTACAGCGCTGTGGGTGAAAGGCTATGCCTTAATTTGGCAAAGCGACTTTAAATTAGGCTCCAGTTTCAGTCGGTTCCCCATTATTTTGTTCCATTAATAAGATTTTAGAGAAAACTTTCAAACTCCAGCCCTTGTAAAATCTTCCACAGCCATCAGACTGTCTGCTTAACTAAAAATGAGAGAAGAAAAATGTGAAGAAGAGCAAGGACTACCTTAACCTTGCACCCCTCTGATAAGAACCCTGCTCTAAGCAAACGGTTGCACAACTTACCTCGTAGCCCAATGACTCACTATGGCCAGATGCTAATCTTCAAAGCTAGAGTCAGGAACAGTGAAAGGATTAAAGAGAGGGTCACTCATAATGAATGCTAGCTTTCGGTGTGGTCATATTTCGAGGATTCGAGCACTAGCAAATGTGCAATTACCTTAGAAGTTGCTTTCATAGCAGGAATTTTGAAGAAGTATTCAGTTATAATTTTTCCCCATTATCCCATCCGCTTCTATTTTTTATTTTATCATCCTAATAAAGACCTTGCTTCATTAAAGGTACTTTGGCTACTCTGTTTTTCTTTATGGAAAGAAAGAAGTAACCCATCAGTTTGTATAGATTTACATTATTCTCCACTTATCTTTTCTTTTCGTTGTACTTATCCAACAAAAATTACATTCAAAAAGAGAGAAAAATCTAAAAAATGCATCAGTTGTCAATAAATATGAGGTTACCTAAGATAGAAATAGAATCAAATAAATTTTTGGTATGGATATTATTTGAAGAATTGACTATTTTTATCTTCAGCTAGCTGAATAGTTAATTCATTTGCTTGGGAGAGTTAGGACACAGTATGATTAATTAGCTTAATGTATGTGTGCTAAATGCAAATAGAGAGACAGCAGTGCCAAGTTATGCATGCTTCATGTTCACTGGGGTTGAGCAGAAAATACAGTCTGGAAGCGCACAGAGTTTTACTGAGTCCCTCTTTTATTCTCTAGGGACTGATTCTCATATCAAGCACACTGCATTTTATTTTTACTGTTCCAACAGGGGAAAAAGCTGAAAAAGATCTGGAATTTTAATTAAGTTGTCCAAAGGCATTTCTCACAGCCTACATTAAAAGAAATACTAGAGCAACATTTACCTGAAATGTATAACATGTTTAAGCAACATTAGAATGGTAGTACTCCAATAACCTATCTTTCCTTGTATTAAAAAACAGAAATGTCCAAATAGCAACAATGTTGCATGTATTTAGGAGAAAAATCCACTTCTTGTAACTAAGGTGAATCAAAAGAAAAACATCGGTGACAGTCTAAAAATAGTATTTCACACATTTCACATTTTAAATAATGTAATTAAAGTAATTGAAAAGAACTGTCCAAGTTGGCAGCCCTGCAGGAACACAACATAATGTTTTTCTAGGAACTAAGGTGCACTTTGGTTTGAGGGTTGATATACCAACAAAAGTATAGCCTATTAATTCTAATTCTAATGTGTTTTAAGCCTGGCTCTCCTCCGGTGTCTTACACTGCCATTCTGGATTTATTACGACTACATAATTGTAATTATAGTCATTTTGTACTATTACCTTTGCTTTCAGTCTCCTCTTTTCTCTCTTCCTCTCTCTTAAAACCTCCCTCAGAGACATTAAAGCAAGAGAGCTAATAAAAAAAAATGACTGGATACTGTAACACAGATGCCCCCTGACAGGTCTGAAAGCCCAAGTCACACACAGACCATGAGGCTGTGTGGCTTTTCTGACATACAGTAGCTATGACAATTTGTCCTGAGTTACCTTGAACTAGAAGATTTCAAGTGTGCATTAGTTTACACATCTAGGGTATGCAAAACACAACTTATTGTTTCATGAGCATTGTTTCTGTAGAACCCCAGTTAAAAGAAAGAAATTTCTTTCCTGATATCTAGGAGTTATCTGCAAATAATTTATAAATATATATATCAGTCAAGAGGTGTAGAGTCAAATGAAAAAGCTTATGCTAGCCTTTGCCAAATATTCTTAAAGCAGAGCAGAGGAATCTTCCTGTAATGTCATAATTATCAGCTGGAAGCCCTCCATACAAAATGTAAAAATAACCATGTGCCATCTGGTAATTGGTTTTCCCAGCAAATACATATGCAAAAGTGAATCAAGAGCGACAACAAAATTAAAAATCCAGTGCACAGGAATGCTGTGTGACCGCCGGAGTTTTAATAAGCCACTTGCTGTGAAATCAGTTTTACAATCCCATAGCGCAATGATGGAAAGCACTATGAGGGGTACACATAAGCATCAAAGTGCCATTCTATTTAAGGATGGGAACAAAGTGATTAACATGTGGGCACACAACATTTGGGCTCTCCATACTGAGAAGCAAGATTCTTAGGAAATTCTACCTGTGGTTAAATGATAGCTGGTGAGAGTGACCTAAACATCATAAAATCATCGCAGCATTTAGCCACAACTGAAGTGTCTGTATTTCTTCAGGTTTATTTCACATGATTAAATGCATAACTATATGGCTTTCTCTCATCCAAAAGAGTAGGTCTTTTTTTAACACAGCATAGACTTTCACTGTGCTATTAATGGTAAAACATGTCTGACAGTATTAAACTATTCAATTCTATAGCGAAATCCTTGGGTCAATGCCGAAACATGTTGTATAATTACTTTGACATAAAAGCTTGGCTCAGCCTTGCTGTAACCTTGTACTCAGCTGACTTTGCCCTTTCATTCAGCTTCTAGGAAACATTTTGCTTTCTACTATT
>NDGM011148190.1:0-10387 GCA_002564305.1 Octomys mimax | reverse complement strand
CTCGGCCTACCTGCTCCCCCGGGAGCTGCAGCTGCCCACCACCGTGACCACGTTCGCCGAGATCCCGCCGCTGCCGGCCGTCGAGGTGGCGCAGGCGGCGGGCGCCGCGCAGGACACCCCCGCGGCCGGCGCCGAGCCCGCGGCGGCCGCGAAGCCGGACCTGGAGGAGCTGGTGGCGCTCACGCCGCCGTCGCCCTTCCGGGACTCGGCGGGCTCGGGCAGCACGACGCCCACCTCGCCGGCGTCCGAGTCGGCCCTGTGCATCCCGGCGTCGCCCAAGTACGACGCGCTGGTCCTCAGAGAGTACTCGCAGAGCTCCTCGTCGCTGTGAGCGGGCGGCCGCGGCGCGGAGGCCGCGCGGAGACTCGCGCGGCCACAGACCGGGCGGACCTTCTAGTGGCCTTAGCGCGCGCGGGCTCTGCAGAAGCGCCGCTGGCGTGCCGGAGGGCTGACAGTCCGTCGAGTTTCGCACCGAGTGAGGAAGGCGGAATTCATGGGCACCTGTAAAAAGTTTCATTCGTTTACTTGCATTCTTTTCCCAGAAGAGTCTGATTCACGAAACATGAATGTACATTTTCTAACTCACAACCTGGGACCGGAACATCAACCGTTCTCTTTTTATTCCTTTTTGCTTTTCTTTTTTCCTGTAAAGACCTAGACAAGCAGTGGGCGGCCGGTGCGGTGCGGACTGAGGCGTCGTCGTGGGTGTGACTGCGCCCCGCACCTGGGCAGCGAGTGCGGAGCTCGTGAGCTAGGGCTTCTACCAGAGACTTTGCAAGAGGCTTGTGAAATATTCTTCCAAAAGCCTGCATCCGGGATTCCACCTAGTTATTTCAGATTCACCTCCATTAACCAAGAAAACCAGTGGAAGATTTCTTGACTATTTCACCATGTTGCCAAATCAATACTGGAGTAGCAAAAAATATTTTCTGGAATACTGTTTTGTAATTTCCTCGCTGGAGTGCATTGTGTAGCTGGAAATTCTCTTTAATAATTTCTGCGCTCCAGCCTGGCTATCCCGTGATACACATGCACTCTTTATGAATGCAGATCCGTTAGTATTGCAGATAAACTATTAAAATACATGTGAGCTTCTTCATTCCTTTCTTTCGAGAACCTGATGCACCAAGAGCTCCTCTGTTCCTTTTGAGTCCCACCACTGGAAGGGTGGATCATAGACCCAAGAAAGACGTTGTCACCATTGGAGAGACTGTTGTTGAAAAATTAACACAGTCTTCATACACTGGAAATTTTCAACTGTGTCCAGTTGGCTTAGCAGAGCTTTTGCTGTGCCAGCGAGCAGTGATTTTTAACTTTTCCTGGCTGCTGAAATAGGGCAGCTATGAACTATGACAAATGTAGATTTTTCAAAGCAATACAGAATCCTAAAACAGAGGAACCTTAAGATCAAGTACAGCGTTTCTTAGCCATTCCAAAAAAGGCAAAGCAATTGTTAACATTTTCCTTTTTAGAGTGATTATTAATATTATTTTGTGCACTTCATACTGTCACTTTTTAAATACTGCAGAAAAGAGATTTCAAGTTAACATAAAAATTGTGCTTTGATAGATTCATACAGGTAGGAATCATAGCTCAAGACCTGAATCCACTGTCATCTCTTTATTCGCCCCCTTGCAGCTCTCCTCAGGTACCAAATATTTTTGATTTTTAAATAAAGCTAGTAATAAAAGGAGGTGTCCTATAAATTTAAAGTTTAGTTGACCCAGCCTTATACTAAAGATAGCCTTATAAAAAAGAGTTGCTGTGAAGCAAAAGTATATTTTTGGCAGAGAGATAAATAGAACTTTTTCCTTTAGTTCATGATTCTTATTTTAATATTCTTTATTTCACATCATTTTTTTAAATATTGAGAAATGGAAATTTGTTGGCACAGTTTATTCATTTTAAAAGGTATAATAAATACATTGCTTGCAGAAATTTTTCTTATATCTGTCTTACTTGAAATTTCAAATCATCTCTCCTGATGTGAAATATTAAAACTAATTTATTAAAATATTTATTTAATTTATTTAAATGTTAATTTAAAATAATCAAAATGGCTATGCCAGATTTGAAAATAACATCATCAGCATACCCTTACTCAAATATTAAGTGATTCTTGAAACATAAAATCTAGCTAACTTTCATGTCTTCATTGAAGCAAATGTCTGCCTCTACATGAAAATAAATGTAAATATTTTGAAGTATTTATATCGTTGAATCCTCATCAAAAAAGTTGCATTCACCTAGAGATTTTTATCTTGATTTCTTAATCATTAATCCATTACTAAATATACTGTGTTTTAAAATTTGTTTTATAAAATACTTAGGTTGGTTTCCATTTTATTTCCAAGTACAGTAAGTTTCCTTGTGTTGACTACTAGAATATTTTTAAAATTTTCTCCATGATCAAATTTCTAATTTTTGAGTGACATGTTTTTTAAAAAACACCTTATATATGAGAAACTTCATTAAAAATTAAAATTTAGCGCAAGTGAGTTTCCATCTAATAACTCCACATGGTAAACAAATGTAATAAAACTAAATTATCCAATAAAAAGAATGAGATGTATATTTTCTATATTTATGTAACCTTTGCCACCTCATTGAACACATTGTATAATGGACATACTATTATTAATATTACATCCTTAATATGTTTTACTTTGGAATGATGCTAACTCTGTCTCTTGCCAATTCTAATACCAGGTTCCAAGTAATAACTACAATACAAAGAGAACTGAACATCTATTCTAGGGCTAGGCTATGAACTCCACAACTTATTTGGGTACCTGTTCTCACTGAATTTCCTTGAAAATAATATGTTCCTGGTGCCCAGTGATAATTCAGTTGGGACCTGCAAGACTAAAGGGAAGGGAAATTTAAGGATCAGCCAAAGGACCGAAAGTGGGGGGTTGCTCCTGGAAGAAAACGAGACTTGGTTTGTGCCAGTTATACTGGCAAGCAGTCCACTCCTCTTTCTACTTTGGGAGGGATGTGAGGGCATTCTAAGAAGACCATGCATGGACTGGGAAAAACCATGTTTTGCATGGGGTGGGGAGCCAAAAGGCAAAATGAAGAGGAGTCTTAAGAAATTTACTGAAGCAGAGAAAAAAGCAAATTCCCAAATGTGCTAATCCTTGAACCGAATGTCTTTCCTGAGCTCTTGGAGTTACCATCCAGTAGTCAGGAAGACTAGGAACTATTTTTGACTACAAATGACTTGCCAGAATGGCTCTGTTGTAGTTCTGTGACTTTGAAACCAGGAATTAAACCTTATTTTTGAGAAAAAAAATTTCCTATGATAGTCTTTCAGCAAAATGTACATGTCTTGGGGACTTCAAAGTTATGAGTTCACATTTAGTAACAGCTTATTAATAACCCTCAAGCTGTCAGTCACCATAGTTACCATTTACAATTTTATACTGTGAAAAAATCCAGATCAGTGAAAGCATAAGGACAAATCAGAATCTCCCTTGAAGACGGTCTGAGGCCTGAGCGACTCTACTGTTTGTTGAGCAATGAGGCATGCATAAAACAGTTGGCTAAATTTCACTGATCTTCCCAATGTGAACAAATATACTATGTATATTGTGTGTATTTCTAGAATTCAATGGCAGCTGCTGGTGGTGTTGTAATTAGAAATCTATATAGAATATAGATGTTTTAGAGAGATGGTGCCAATTCCAAAAGATTTGTGTGGGCTACAAGTGCTTGTACTTACTTTTTTCTGCACTTCTAACTGATTTGCTTTTACAATTGTGTGAGCGTATTTGTTCTTTTTCTGTTGTTGCAGCTTGTACTATTAAAATAATAGAGAATGTTAAATTATTTTGATGTGAATTGCAAATGATTTTTCATAAACTATAACATTTTTATCAGCATTTTTGCTTTACTTGTATAAATGTGTTTTCTTTTAACATTTTAATATATACTTGCCTGTTTCTCAGTTGTCTAAATTATGTTTGAGGTGGTGTTTGTAAAGTCAGTTACTTTTTGAAAAAATATTAAAAAGAAACTATGGTATGACTTAAGATTATTCCCCTTAAATGTTTAGAATATTGTCCTAATTGTGTTTTCTAAGAGGAAGAGTTATGATATTAATTAAAATCTGAATGACATACACAATGAAAGAGGTACAAAATAGGCAATGGCCAGTAAATTACAGTGAAAAATAGAAATCAACCACAAATCAACTAGATATGCTGTTCCCAAAGACATCTACAAACAAGTTTTAAGATGCAAATAAATAATGTTTTTTAAAAAAATGAATATAGGAAATATACTTTTTGTGTGTAGTTGTAAAAATTGTAGAAATAATTTTCTGTGTGGAGAGAGATAACGTCACACAAATTACGTCTGTGTATGTCTGTGTGTATAGGAACATGCACATGTACTCATAGACATACTTCTGAGTCCATCTACATGTGTATTTTTGTGTATGTCTTTATATATGTGTATATTTCTGTATACTTCCCTGAAAAATAATTATGACCAATCACCTTCTACTTCAATCCTAAAGCAAATTAACATTCCCCGAACACAGATTAGTGATAACCTAAAAGCAAAAGAGAAGATGGATGATTTACATATGAAGTAGAAAACTATACAAATCTTAAAAAAAATCTTCTTTATGCCTTCTGACATGTAAGTTATATATATATATATATATATATATATATATATATAAACATCTATATAGATAAATATATATGCTGTTATAGAAATTACATTTGATCTTTCAAAGGTAAACCATTTTTCTCATGCTATACCCTTCAGTGTCATCTATTCTGGGATTGTATGAATGAGAATGTTGAGGTACAACTGAATTGAAAGTGAGCTGTCTGAAAAAATGGCACATAATTATCTTTCAAAATTAAGTGTCTTGTAAGTCCTATCTTACTTTTCTCATTGTTGCGAGAAAATATCCAGCTCCCACAAGTGAGGAAAGGTTTATTTAGCTCACAGTTCATAGGGGTTTCATTGCATAACCAGCGGGCTCCGAGGCAAGGTGGTGCGGCAGACAGGCATTGAAGAAGAGAAACACTTCATGGTGCACAGAAGGTAGCAAAGCAAACAAGGGATGGCACAGTGCTTTGTGCCCCTTGTGTCTTATCCAGGCTGCTTCCGGCAGGTTGCATCCACACCCTCAATCCTGGTGGCCTTGACCCTAGCACCATGAAGCAACCCCAAGGTCACACATTCTAGACCCTGCCACTTCTGAAAATCCCCAGTTTCGACTGCATGAGGATGCAGGGCGACATCTACATGCAAGCCATAAAAGGCCCCCCAAAATCTTTGAAAACTATCAAAATCTAGCTGATGCAATAAAAGTAAAATTAAACCAAAAGATTATCACCAACTCAACTTAGATTAATTACCTGAATCTTCCACTGCTCATTTCTTCAAATACAATGATAAGTAGCCCAAACTTACATGGTTGTTTCATAATATATGATAAATACTTTATACATAAACATTATTATTAGTGGCAATATATTTAGCATAAATTGGTATTCAGCGGAGACTTTAAATATGTTATATCCAATATTAGTTGTAGTGCTCTAACAAATTTTCATTGAAATTCAAGTATATCCTGGGGGAACCAACTAAGGTTTGCAATACATGCAACCTCAGAATTCCAGATTCTGAGGACACTTTGGTAATTAAATATTGAATTCTACACTAAAGATGATATTATAACCTCCATTGAATACTAACTTTTTTATTATGGTGTACATAAAAGATCAGTTTTAAAAAGTAAGCATTTACCTTTTTCATACTTGAATAGCTAGCAAATAGACTTACATTCAAACTTTTAAAACAGCTTCTCTTATAATCAGTAGAATCCTAGATTTAAAAAATGTAAGCACACTTATCTTTCACAGGAACAAATAGTTTTAATCAGCTTTTAATATAGGCCAAAGGCTTTTACTTTTCCATGTCATCTATCATTTTCAAGGGTATGTTACCAACAACAGGATAGTTTTGTGATATATGTAAAGTACATACATGGTTTATTTATAGATAACTTATACTCACACTAAATTAAAATATATACTTTACAAGCTACTATATTCCAATAATGAGATAAATGTTATAAATTATATGAATGATAGTCCCATGAAAATCACATAAAATATTAACAATTTATGAGCTGCTGAATAGCAACAAGTAACTCATAAAAGATTTTATAGATTTAAAAGTGTAGAAAGCAGTAATTCCAAATAAATGACTATTTGTGTCAGAACTCACCAATGTTTGAAATACCAATGCACACTATCTTTTTTAAAATAGCTCTTTCTTTAGAGTGGAGTTTCATTTAAAAAAATTTTGTAATTGCTAAATGTAAATTTCATAATGAATACATGTGTTTTATTGTAATCTTTAAAATTTACTATTATTTTTATAAGAATCTACTAAAGATTTTTTAAGAATGTATTTAGGACAAGGTCTACAAGGTCTCACTACATGGATTGGACTTGTAGTGAGCCTTTTGTTTTCAGCCTCCCAAGTGCTTGGATTATAGACATGCGCCACCACGCCCAGGGTCAATTGCGGTCTCAGCACACTCTGGGGCAGGGCTGGCACAGCACGCCAGGGATCAAACCTTGGTCCCTGGTTCTGCCTAAGCGGGCACTTTAATCTGCTGAGCTATCTAGCTGGCCCTCCTAAAGATTTTAGAGCAGAAGGACGTAGATTGGTGTAGCTTAGCATCCTTTTCACTGCCATTGTACTGTATTTTGGGAAGTTTTGCTTGGTTACATTCCTATATTCTAACTGACATTCCTCCTGTTTTCTAATATCTCTGCCCTTTATCAGTACATTTACTTTGCGAGACATAATGAAGGTTTCCTTTTTTATATATATCCTATATTTTGCTCAGAAATATTGAATGAGTTCCTTAACTCTGATAGCTTCAGGAGAAGCAGTATGCAAGGTGTAGCTTTAGATGTCAATTCCAGTGTTCTCCAAGAATGAGAGAAACTAATTGGGTGTTATCTAGAAGCTATTTTCAGAGAATTTTCAAATTCTTACTAATCTACTTCCATAACCTTCGAAACCAAAGCTGCTTCATTCAAGAGGCCAATGACAAACATTCATCAAATCTGACCCAGTCAGAGTAACAAATACCTGTATTCTTAGTGATCTCAAACAGAAAGATTACAAGCTACCCAGGTAACACAGTGAGACCAAGTCTCAAAATTTAAAAAAAAATTAAAACATACTTATCATTGTTCAATTCTTACTTTGTTTAGTGAAATTCTGTATCGTCTCTTAATTATTTTTTTACTGTTTTCTTTATTCTCTTAAAAATATTAAAAATGGTTAGGGGTGTACTTTGGTAGTAAAGGCCCCCACTGTACTCAATCTCTGAGCAAAAACTATTGCCAGAAAAATAAAAGGATTTTTTTGGGGGGTCACTCAGGATGCCTTCAGGGCAGGTCTGGTGTGGCTTGAGGATGAGGGGATCAATCCACAGCATCCTGAGCCTGACTGCTTTGTTTCAGCAGGCACTTAAACACCTGAGCTAATGGGCAGGCCCCCCCAGAAAAATAAAAAGTAAATAATCAAGAAAAAGAGAGAAATCAAGACAATATAGTAATGTGAAAAGATTAAATGTATAATCGCATTTTCATATGTATTATGGGAAGATACTGAAAGGTAAAATCTTACACTAATAATGTCATGAATAAAAGTGAATTTAATGTTACTCTAAAAACACATAAATTTTCAAAATAAAATAAAAATAAGTAGAAAACTTAGCCAATATTGGCAGGAGGGAACTTGCCATTATTGTATGTTAACTAGTCCTGTGATTCCTTGGTGTCCTTCTGAATGAATAAGAGAAATCGAGCTACGGAAGATCATGGATACTCCTGCCGAGAGAAGCACAATTTGTAGTTGCTAACCTTTGAAAACAAACTATATATCCACCAACAGATACACAGATAAAGACAATGTGGTATTTACACACAGTGGAATAACACTATGGCATAGAGGGCAGAATTGAGTCCCTTTTAGGAAAATGGGTACTTTTTGAGACCACTGTATTAAGAGAGATAAATCACACACACAAAATTACATATCAAATAATTTTTCTTATATAAGAAACCCAAACTATAAAGTGCAAAATAAAAGATAATAGGAAACAGAGGGATAGATCTTTTGTGAAAGGGGAGGAGGGTATGAAGAGAGAGTTAAGAAAGAAGGGAAGGAAAAGGTGACAAAAGCAAATTAAATTGTGTCATAAATGTGTAAAGAAAGTCTAGTATTTGTGCACAATAGAGTACTATTCAGCAATGAAGAAGGATAAACATGACTCATTTGTAGAAAGATGAATGCACAGTGATGATAATATAAAGTGAAGCAAATCAGACACACAAGCTTAAATACTGCATAATTTCTTTTCCATGAGAACCTCAAACTAAATAAAGAGCAAACTAAATGGTAGGTAATATGAAGCGGGGAGATAGAACTTTATTAATGGAACAGGGTTCAAGAGATGGGGAGGGAAGGGACTGAAAGATAATGGGAAAAAAAGCAGAACTAAGATTCTTATTATGCCAGAGTCACTTTTCTTCTGGATGAGACAAACTATCCAACACCCACAAGTTAAAAGAGGAAAGGTTCATTTAGCTTACAGCTTGTAGAGGCCTCAGTCAACCCGTGGCTGGCACTAAGGGAGGGTGGCATGTGAGGCAGGCATGCAGAGGACACGTGTATAGCCAGCAGAAGGCAGCAAAGAAAGCAAGGAATTAGCACAATACTTTTTATCCCTTATAGCTCATCTCAGCTACTGAGGGTAGGTAGCATTCATACCCTTAACCCTAGTGTCCTTGAGTCTAGTATTGCAGAGTGAATCAATACAGGGTCACACATGCTAGATCCAGCCACCTCTGGAACATCTCTGTTAATGACTGTGGGAAAATATCTAGATACAAACACTAACATTCTTCCCCAGCCCCCTCAAACACTTGTGTGTGTAGCCCTTATTTAAAAGCATTTAGTTCACCTCCAAGATTTGTCAAATTTCTAATGGTTTTGGCATTACGTAACAGTCCAAGTCAAGAGCCTCCTCTGAGATATAAGGCAAACACCTAACCATGAGCCCCTGTACAAATAAATAGAAAACAAAACACTTCCAACATTCAATGACACAAGATAGATACTTCCATTCCAAAAATTACAAACAGACAGACACAAAGGATTGAGACCAAAGCAAGTCCAAAATCCAGAAGAGCATACATTAAACCCTGTAGTTCCATGTGCAGCATCTGAGGCCATCTGTAGCAAGATATGAAATAGAAAGGCCTGGGTGTCTCCACCTCTATGGCTCTTCTAGTCGCTATAGTTCCCATGGCTTCTCGCTTGGACCTGTTCTGCTCCTTCCTTGCAGTTTTCTTCAGACCATCCACCTTCTTGGATTCTCCAAATTTCTGGGATCTATACTGTGCCTTTGGCTTCACATTTGCAGCTTCGCACACTGCTCCCTCAGGGGCACATCACCTGGCCTGCCAGGCCTTCTTCTTATGACACTGAATGGAAGCTTTTGTGACCCCACAACTCTTGCATTCTGCATACCTAGAACTAAAAACACATGGATAATGCAAAGGTCTGATGCCCCTTGGAGAAGTATCTAGGCTTTCTTCTCTCTTGGCTGTAGGAGTCAAATGCCTAAAAAACAAATCCTGAGCAATGACTTACCTAAGTGGCCAACAGTTCTGAAGTATTGTGCCTTAAGACTCTTCGCAAAGCAAAATCTTTCACCTTTGCAACTGTGAGGCTGAGAAGGCCGGGGGTTTGCTGGTTGTTGTGATGTCCTCAGGATATCTTTCTTTTTGTCTTCCTCTGAAATACTTGACCTATGTTTTGCTATTCTTTTCAGTCACCATTTTCTCCTCTGGTCTATCTTTGTAGACCGCAGTTTTACTAGAGTTCCTTTCTGTCCAAACTTAAAACATTTAAAATCATTCTTCATTGCTCTTTACTCTTGACCCTCAACACAAATCTGGCTAAAAGCCCACTCCCTACCCCCCCCCCCAGCAACCATGCCACAACTTTAACATTAGATTGTCTTTAATTTTTTCCTGCCAGATTAATTAGTCTACCACTCTTAATTGGAGTCTCTGGACATGAGAAAATTGCAGACAAACTTTCAGCCAAGTTTGTCACATGGCCTGGAGTCTAACAACTAATGAAATCCTTTCTATCAGAAACCTCCATCAGAAACATGTGCCTGGTCTTTACTGCAGCATTTCTGTTAGCCTCCGGTTTTCTAAATTCAACCATTTTGGGGTGGCACAAGGAGACAGCTTAGCAGAATAAGTGCTTGCCTGGCAAGTGCAAGGGCCTGGGTTCAATCCTTGGTTCCATAAAAAAAAAA
>NDGM011148189.1:0-10630 GCA_002564305.1 Octomys mimax | reverse complement strand
CACAGACTGTCCTTGAGCAAAGTCTCCAGGAGCCAGTCAGGAAGGATCAAAGTCCAAGGTCCAGCTCTTAAGGCAGGGCAGGGGCAAGCACTGCCTTTTCTTCTGCAGTCAATCCTGCTCCTGCAGCAGGGTCTGTTTGGTACCTCCTTCCTGGTGTTCCCAAGTAACAGGCCCACTACCCTGCTGACACCGCTTTGGGACAATCCAAGAGCAGCCAGCACCCACTCCGTGGTGCCCTGCGGCCCACCCGTACCCTGGCACCCCTAGCTCCTCATGACCAGCCCTCGCTTGTCTTCTCATTCTCACACCCTGCTGTGACGTCCCCAAACACACCCTTTGCGGGCATCCTGCCCTCCAAACCACTGGTCCTTTGCTCTTGCTGCGCCTTGGGCCAGTGACACCAATTTACCTTTTCTACCTGAAATTCTCCACCCTCCAAAGAAGCCAACAGCAAGCTGCTGATCTAAAGCGTGTAGCTGACATGGGAGTGATCCAGCTCCTCAGTCAGTCAGTGCATTCTGTGAACCTTATGAGGTAAAATAGCTCAGTGACAGTGTCAGCTGGCCCTCTGGCTAGATTTAGGCATCTTCTCTGTCTTTGCACATGGGCCGCATTCCCACAGCTAGTGCCACTTTAGTGCTACTTTGGTGCTACTTCTCTGGACGGTAATGACAGGTCGCAAGAAGGCTCAATTTCTATCATCCTTATAGCCACAACCAGCACATTCATGATGCCATTGGAATTAGAAGGTATAGCAGCAATGTTAGCAGGAGCTTACTGCTTGTTGGGATGGGCAGGAATTTCTCATTTGTAATGTGATATTATGGGATGGCTTTAAATTACTACTTTTTTAGCCTTTCCTCCCACTTAGAGAATATCTTTTAAAAAATAGAAAGTATTCCATTTCAAAGCTTGGAATTTTTATGGTACAAGGTGTACTATCTCTCGTGTATTCAAATTGTCACTTTTCTCTCTTTCCATACAAAATGCCCATGATTCTGTATTTTAAATAGAGCTCTGTGTACTGAACTTAAATCTCTTGGTGTTGGACACTTAGAGGACATCTTTGTGCACACAGGACCAGTGAGACAGTTTGCATTCCTAAATCCTGACTTTGTTGCCACCACAGCTACCCACTCCCCTCCCCAGTGCTCAGCCCCTCCGACCGGCTGCCATTTGGCATTGAGGAGAACGGGGGCACGCCCTTCCCCCCAAAAGCTTCAGGAAGGCACCACCACCAGCATCACCACCACACCAACTACGGCTTCTCGCTGACCCTGGAGAACAAGGAGGGGCCTCTGAGATCCCCGAACTCCAACAGCAAGTCCCTTACAAGTGAGTCTGGTGGAGGGGGCAGCATGAGGATGGGTCCCAGGAAAAGAGCAGCTTCCCTAGCAATCCGGGCAGATGCATCCTGGGCGGCTTGGAGAGATGCAGCATTGTGCTGGCTACCAGGGTGAGCAGACAGGGCTGGATGCATTTGAGCAGGCAGAGGTAGAGATGACAGCTTTCCAGTAAGCTCCAGGCCAGCGGGGTTAGGGCAACAGTTCCCTCCCCACCGTGTTTCTCAGTAGCCCTCTGCTTGCACAGGACTCCGCTCTGGAAAGAGAAAGCCATGGGAACGAGAAGGAGGGAGGGAGGTGAATGGCTGGAGCTTCTGCTATCTAATAACAGAAAAACACATTCTGACACCTGCTGCTGAGTGGAAGGTGACATCAGGTAGACCAGGTGGGCCTGGGATGTAGTCCCAGTAAGGAGTCATAGGAATAGAGGCAACAGAAACATTGTAAGCAGTGAGATCAAGTGACATTGTATCTGTTAAATCTAATTAAAAATATGGGCTTGGGTTTTGTGATTTTTTATTTTAGAAACTCACCTTTCTTACATTTTACCTGAGAATTTGTCTCTGATTGATCCGGGGGTGGGGGGAACCTAGGTTTTTTTCTTTGATTTGAGCAGGTGCTTAGACTGCTGAGCTATCTCCCAGCCTCTTTTTCTTTGATTTGAGAAGCACTGAGGTAGAGGTCAGGTCAAGGTGGCTTTGATGCCAGCTCTTGCTGTGCAGCCAGATGCCCTCTCTGATCCTTGATTTTTTTTTATCTATGCACAGAATAGAGAGAGGGTATCCAAATGACCACCACGTGGCCTGGTGTTGTAGCACATGCCTGTAATCCTAGCACTTGGGAGGGTGAGGTAGGAGGATCAATGTGAGTTTGAGGCCAGCCTGGGTTGTATAGTGAGTTCAGAGCCAGCCTGGTCTACAGAGTGAGACCCTGTTTCAAAACAACAACAAAAAATCACCAAGTATCCCAGCACTAGCACTGAGTGATTTTCCACTGACAAACGGGATGAGCTATACAGCCATCACCTCTGGACCACAGGGAACAATTCTGAGGAGGCTAAAGTCAGAACAGGAACTCCTAAGCCATCTGATAGATAAAGAATCAAAACTGTACACCCTCATCTTTGCCCACACTGCCCTTGCCAGGTCCCTGCCTCATCTTTGGTATCTGAATAATTTTCACAGCTTCATACTGGTGCACCTGCTCCTATGTGAAATGCATCTAAAAGCTGTTGAATTCAGCTCTGCCACAGAACTCTAGCCAGATGCCTTACAGCCTGCAGTAGTTCTTTACCGTCCTGGCTAAAGCCCACCCTTCAGAATGTGACCATATGCAGATTGGCCTGGCCTGGCTGGGCTGCCACAGTCTCCAGCCACCCCACCCACTCTAGCTACACAGAGCTGTTGTCCTCACACCAGCCGCTGTGCTGGGCCCAGCTCTGCCCTTTACAAGAGCAGTTCCCTCTGCCTGGTTGAACTCCTATCCCTGGGAGCCAGTCACATGTGGTTGGTGAAATTCTGCACCAGCCCTCCACCATTCCAGGAGCTGGAGTTCCTGCTTGCTTGCTCCTGTACAATGAAAACTATTATCACTTTTCATTTGGAATATCTGTGCATGCACTTCCCTTTAGACTAGAATTGCGTCTCATTCCCTCCTTTATTCAGCTCCCTAGATCCCAATTGCAAACAGTACTTAGCACAAGTTTTACTATGTAATGAATATTTAATATTTAATGCATAACAATGAATCCATGCAAGCTACAGAAAGCAATGGTGGCAAACTAATCCAAAGTAGTACAGGAATCAAAATTGGTGGATTTTATTTTAGAAATATAACATGGCTTTTAAGGGCATATTTATGTGCCTATTAGCCTAAACATTAATCTTTCTAGTTTGCACAGTACCGTTTCATATTCAAAGCCTTTGGACATGAATAACCTCATTTAATATTTGCAGCAGCTCTTAATATTTGTAGGTAAGTGTTTTATTTTATATTAAAATGACTTAAAGGCTCAGAGAGGTAATGAAACTTACCCAGGGCCACCCCGCTTTATGTGGGGGGAGTTAGGCCTTGACAGTTTGATCTCTCACTTGACACCCTGTTAAGTTAGAGGAGAAGACAGGCAGAAAATGGGCTGGGAGTCAGGCGCTGGCAGTTCCCCTTATTTCCGGTGTCTCTCTGCCCTTTTAATCTTTCTGTATTCATTTCCCTGGCATCACTTTGTAGAACTGAGTCCAGGAGGACCGGCCCTGTTCAGTGAGGCTGCTGCCCATCTGAAGAAGCTGGAACTAGAGACCGTGAAAGCTGCTGGACCCTGGCCTGCTCTGCACATCAACATAAACAAGGTACTAAGGGCTGGATGCTGCAAGGAGCATGGATTTTGTGCTTGTACAAACCTGTGGTTACCTCCCTGGCCTGCCTCCTAAGCCAGGTGCTTGTGTCCAGGAGGAATTTTTACTAGTGTTTCCTTTTGTTGTTTGTTTTTTTTTTTTTTTTTTTAATTTCTGCNTTGTTTTTTTTTTTTTAATTTCTGCTCTGGTTGTCATCTAGGAGTCAGACTTTACTGTCCTTTTTATTGGGAGAATTACAATGGCAGGCATTGCCCAGGACCTCAGCCACCCCTGGATTGGTCTTCTTTCTGTTAATCTCTTGATCTTCAACTTTTCTTCCTCAACACACATAATCAATGGTTGGAATGGGGGCTTAACCAAAGTTTGACAAAATGCAAAGCTTCTCTATAAAGAAACACAGCATATTGTTCAGCACTATGGTAGTTGGCAGTTCCAAGCTCTGCGGTAGTTGGCAATTGCCATGACTATTGGTAGGATATTGAGAGTTAGGGCCTTCCTGGGTGATGACATAGCTGAGACAACTATGGTGATGGAGCATTTCTCTGAAGTTCAAGTTGTAACTTCCTTCTCTCCTTCCTTCACTCTAAGTGGAACAAGGGACTGGGGGTGTCACTCAGTGGTAAAGTGCTGTCAAGCATGTGCAAAGCCCTGGGCTCAGTCCCCAGAAAGTAGGCTGCAATTCTGTGATTACAGATAACTTTCACTCTGTCCTAAAACATAAGCAAATGATGCTTATCATTAATAAAGCTTTCCTTGAACAAATCACTGGGTATCTTGATGCCTTCATTGGAAACCATTGGCTTGGATGCTTTGAAAGGCTTTTCCCAGTCATAAGAAGAGAGCATCTTCCAATTCTTCTAAGGTTTAATTAACCTCTTATTCTTAATTTAATGGTGAAAAATCATGTTTGCTACCCAATTCCAAAGTTATACCCAAAATTATCACAGGAATTGTAGTCTTATGATTTCAAATGCGTAAACAATTTGTATCAACAAGCTAAATATGCATGTGATCATGTCTTTATCCCTAAATGACACCCTCAAAAAGATGGCCCAGTTCCAACTATCATAAAATGAAAGCCCAATTTCATGTATTTGTGTGTTTTGAAATCTGTATTCCCATAGTGAATAATAGAGTATATTTCTGCAGCTAAAATTGAACATAAAATATAAAATATGGCCATTCAAAAGACAGAAAACACATTATTGGGCCATCTTCCAAGTTGGAACTATGGTCTTATATTCTCCCATAAAATGCCTTTTAAACAAACAAGTAAAAAGTTAATTCATTCAGTGATGGACAAATTTTCCCAATATACGTTGGCCTTTACCTGAGTCTGTCATATAGTTGAATATTATCGCCTTTGCATTGTCCAGATGGAACAAGAACAAGCCAGTTTGAATTTTATGTCCAAAAAAATCAGTTGAGAATTGCTAAATTCAAAGAGGAAAAAGCAATGTTGAATAGCCATTCTTTTCTTATTTTAGCAGCATTTTTAAAGTAGATTTTCAGTCATTACTGTCAGTATACACTACATTCCCTTAAGCAATTGTCAAAAACCTCAGCTGAGCTTTGCAACTAATTTAATTCCTGGATCCCAGCATATTGCTCCAAAAAAATTAAAGCAAATCAAAAATTAACTCTTCATACATCAATAAAAAATGTCCATTTAAGTATGAAACAAATATCTAAGTGACTTATAAACATAAGGTGATTCCCACCCTTTTCAAATAAATAAATGATAAATAAGTTAGTAATCGCCCAAAGGAGAAAACCAAGTCCTTCAGGATAATGCATTTGGTCAAGCGAGCTGGCTCCTGAAATCCAGCTTGATTGTTTAGCAGCATTAGTGCCCTCATAGCTGATGTGACTTTTGCTATATTCTCTTTCCTAACCAAAGAAGGTAGTGTAAAAGTGCTATTTATGTGATTTTTGCACTTGAATATCCTAAAAATCTTGTGAAGAAAGACACAGAGAGGTGAAGAGCAGATAGTAGGTTGAATGGTTAAGAGCTCTAGCTCGGGAGTTGGTCAACATCCCTGCCTACGGATTGCACCTTCTCTGTGTTCTGGGGCAAATGACTCCCATCTCTGCTTTGTTTTTCTCATCTGTAAAATGGATGTAATAACCTGGTTTCTCTTCAGATCAGACAAACCTTTCATCTTTTATTAAAAGGGAAACAATAATAGTACCTACCTCCCAATGGGATGACAAATGAGATGTAGTGAGGTGTGTGTATGACACATGTGGCCAGTGGCTGGCCCACAGGAAACTTAAAGTAAATGTTAGCTACCAGGGGCTGGCATACACTAGGCAAGAGCTCTACCACTGAGTTACAGACCGAACCTTATTGTGTGTTTGGAGACCAGGGCTCATGAAGTTGGCCAAGCTGCTCTCGATTCACTGGATTATAGGTGAACCCTGTCACTCCCAGCTTTGTTTTTACCACCACACTGTCACCTTTTTTATAAATCTGAAATTCATACTCAATATCCATGCATCTTCCACCTTCTAACAGTGATGCTGGTATGGAAAAGCCAGGTCTTCTGCCTGTCTGCTGAGCTCTGTTCTACCAGATGCTCCTCTACGTGCTTGAAGGCCCACTGGGAAACTGAATTCTGTGTCCTCTTTTCTTTATTAAATGATATAGCCAGCCAATTTCCCTACACTTCCTCTATAGCTTTCATAGTATTCCTACAATGGGTCCTGTACCAGGGTGCTCACTAGGACTTTCAATCTAATGAAGAAGATTGATTTCAGAACTTGAGGGACTTGAGGGCTTTAGAAGGTTTTATTCTTGCCCTGGTACATGGTGGTACATGTGCCACATTATTTCCTGATATTACCAAATTGACTTCTAGCAATCATATAGTCTTGTGCCTTTGTTATTAAATACATATCTCTTCTGGTAATAACTGTGTATAATCATAATAATCTTCAGTAGGTGTTTATTGGATACTTAGTCTACCTCAAGCCCCATATTTGCACTGGGATATGCAGTGACCACAAAAATACACTTAGCAATGAGTCATTATTTCCCAAAAGTGGCGTGTGTGTCATCAAAGATGATTTCAGGTTACATGCATGGATGAATTTTTTTCTTTTAATAGTTATGTAAATATCATCATGTCTATTGCAATAAATATAATAATTACAGAGCTTATAATTTCAAAGATATTATTCCTTTGAGCGCGACTGATGTAGGAATATGTTATCCCAGGGTAATCTACTTTAACTAGATCACATAAATTTTAGGTATTTAATTAATATTCAATTAATATTCAGGAGGTGTAAAAATAGTGAAGATGCAACCAAATTACTGAAGTCCAAGACATTATCTACAGTATGGTAACAAGGACTAGGGGTTAAGCTCAGTGGTAGAGCCTGTTAGCATGCGCAAGACATGGGTTCAATTCCCAGCAAAATAAATAAGTAGCAAATACCAATTCCTTGTTGAGACTCACTGTTCATAGCAAGATTTATTGTAAAAATAGCAGTATTTTTCAGTTTGCCCTTTGACTATTCAAGTCAGAGGTGTTAGTTATGGGAGAAATAGCACTGGGCTGGGTGGAAGGAAGCTGAAGGTTGAGGTTCGGCTTCTGGCCCTACTGCAAGATTCTGCAACCCTGCTGCTCTTAACCTTCACCTCCACTCCTGATGCATCGTTCCCTGGCCTCCCACGAGCGTGGAATGATGCCCGGGGTGTCCTCTGCCAAGTATAGCACAGGCATAGACCTAAGGAGCTAGGGACACACCTTCCTGCGTGCCTGTGTCTCTTTAGATCTTTGTGTTACTTACAGCTGTAATTTCTAGGAAAAGTTAATGTGCGTGTGTTTTGTTTTTTCCATCATTTACCATCTGTTGCATCTCTTTTGTTTTGTGTCAGGCTGAGGAAAAGAAAGTTGCTGAGAAGACACTGCAGACACCACTGCTGCCTTCCCCCGTGGCGGACCACGTGAAGTGTAACATCCTGAAAGCGCAGCTGGAGAATGCTTCCAGGGCCAGTGCCCAGGTATGCGGCCTAGGGGTTCTGACGCCACTGTATAGGCTCCTTTGCTGCCCAGAGAAGGACTGAGACACTGGTGAGTGGGGCTAGATCTGGAGGCGGGAGCCCACTGCAGTATGTATATCAGCTAAGGTTTGCCTATGAAGACTTAACTGGGATACAGTTATTAATGAGGTAAGTGAAAGAATAGAGAGACAAATGGACAGCAATGGTTCTCACACATTAGCAGGCACAGGAGTCCACAGGAAAGCTGGCCTGTCAGCAGAGACCATCAGCGTGGGTAAATCTGCAGTCCCCTGTCCACAACATGCCACCATGGGTCACATTAAGAGACCTGTAGTAGCAGCCACAGAAAGCACTTACAGTGGAGGGAACAATGATGCCCTGAATGTTAAAATGGCTTAATAATTTCTACTAAGAGCTTGGACTTCTGAGCAAGGGCCCTGTGGCCAGTGCTGGTGTCCCTGAGCTCAGTGAGGCACCTCTTAAGGCCACACATCAGCTTTTTATAAGCTCTGAGAGGTTCCATGGGAAAGAAACCTGTTTCACTCTCTTGTGCACCTAAATTGGCTGTAGAACTCTTTGTAAAAAAAAAAAAAAGCTCCCACTATTGCCTGTGAACCAGTGTCCAAGGGACACAGAAATATGTTTTGGGAATCCCTGATTTAGGACAGGCTTCTGTGGGCCAGGGGGACTGTTTGTGCAGTAAAGGAGACAGCCCAGGAATTTGTACATGCTAGGCAAGCACTGTATCACTGAACCATATCCCTAGCCTTTCTATAATTTTATTTGAAATAGGTCTTGATAAGTTGCCCAGTCTGACCTTAAATTTGTAATCCTCCTACCTCAGCCTCCTGAGTAGCTGGGATTATAGCCATGAGCAACCAAGCCTAGCTCCTGGCCTAGTGCTGTATAAAGGCCTTGGTGCACTGACAGGGATTTAAGTGTTAGTCCACTGTTGAACTCATTGCAGGACCAGGATATAAGAGAAGGAAACAGAAGTCCAATGGGCCAACAGTGCTCTCTGTTATTCCTGGCTCTAAAACAGGCTTTGCTCAGGAAGCAGGGCCTGTCCTTGTGTGTGGAACCATGGCAGGCTACCAGTCCAGGGCCCACCGAGCCAGATCCTTGGAAGCTTTGCTGAGCATGCACCTAGAGCAAAGCCCACACTTGGTGCTGCAGTGTAGGTGTGAGGCCACAGGCTCCTGCATTTCCCATTGGCCACCAGTGTGTGCTCTGCCGGCCCGGCTGACTGAGTGGGTGTTTCCCACCACCCCCGCCATTCTTTGGGACTCACCAGAGGGAGGAAGACAAGGCTTCTATCAGAATCAAATGATGTAACTCCTCCTAAACTTGTTATACTGATGTGAAAGGACAGATTCCAGATTCTTTTGTAAACTGTAAGTACACTGTGAGCATGGAGCTGATTATTATTCTTGATCTGAAATGTGAGTGAGGGATTAAGCTGCGGGCTTTGCTTTTCCCACACCATCCTTTTCTCATACAGACATGAGCTGGCTCATAGCAGGTGCTTAATGAAAATATGAATAGAAAATTTGATTACATTTAGAGGGTGTGTCTTAATTCCCTTCATGGGGAATAACTCAAGGAAACATTTTTTGATCATTTATCTAAATACCAGAATAAGATTACTATTGTCTGAGTCCTTGATGAATTACGTGTTGTCCACCTTCATATCTCTCTATCCTTCAGATGTAGGGGACTTGGAAGAGCTTTTTCATGCCAAGATGCTCAGTTTTTATTCACCCAGCTATTGTTTTTTTTTTTCAACAGATAGGAAAAGAGGAATCAACATTTGTAAATATCAATAAGAAGTCAAGTCTTCAGGATGCTAATGTAAGGTCTGTTGCTTCTTGTTTGAATGGGGAAATAATCCACTGTGTTGTCAACATTATCCTCAAAACATTGTGGGGGAGGGAGGGACTGGATGATAGCATCCTAGGAAAAATGGACCCAAGAGAATGTGAGCCCAAAGAAGTCATCTTAAATGACTGCTGCTCAGTCTAGGTTTTAATATTGCTCCTGTTGCACTAACAAGTAACTCCACACTCTGCATTGTCTCTCAAGCACATAGAACTAACCTTGTACCTTTAAAGACAGACTCCCCCAGAACCAAGTCCCTGCCCACCCCAGCTTCAGCTGTGGCTGTTCCCTGGGCTCATGGATGTGACCCATACTAAGTCCCTTGCCAGGACTGGAACCACTCATGACACTTTGTGACAGCTCCCAGGCCACTCTTCCTCACTCTAATAGGAGGGAAACCCTTCCTCCCAGTCACATGGGCCGCAGAAGTTCTCCTTGCCCTGGCCCAAGTGAGTCATAGCCTCTAGGTCACAGCAGCCCTGTCTGCTATTTCCATGGCCTATCAACACCTGCAGAGGATCCCTAGGGTAACATTACCCAGAGGACCACAGCGTCAGGCCTCATTCAGAATGCAGACTCTGGGGTTCCACCCTAGACCTCTCAGATTGTGGGTAGGTGGGGGTGAGGGTGGGGGTAGGGACAGAATCAGCATTTTAACAAGTACTCCAGGGGATCTAGATCTGCTGTCCTTGGGAATTCTTATCCTGATGCCCAAAAGAGAAGTTAACATTTCTCTGTGTCATCTTAAGATTCCCACTCTATGCTCTTGGTGTAAATTTATATTCCACTTGAGATACATACCCTTTGGGACTTTTCTAGAACTTTATTTGAGCTGAAATTTTAGCTCAGTAGTGAGGCACTTGCCTAGCATACACAAGGCCTTGGGCTCCATCCCTGGCATGAGAGAAAAAGAGAGAGAGAGAGAAAGACAGACATACAGACATACATACATACATACATAGACAGACAGAGACAGAGAGACAGAAGCAGAGACAGAGAGGCAGAGAGAGTTAACTATCTCTTCCCATGCTTCACCTGTTTCTCTC
>NDGM011148176.1:0-20787 GCA_002564305.1 Octomys mimax | reverse complement strand
TTTAAATTTTGGGGCCCTAGTGCTTTTTAGTTCTTTTTAAATTCTAGATAATAGAATTATTAAGCTTAAATTATTCTGATAACTTTTTTATTCCACTTAAAACACTTTACAGGTTTTTTCCCTCAGTTTCTGACCTATAATTTTAATAATATGCTTTGAGGGTGCATGCATGTTAAAAATTAGTTTGGATCACTCCACTGAAACAATTTTACTCCATCAGTCTACCAAAGGGAAAGAGAGCTGGGGGAGCGGACAGGGAGGAGAAGGGGAGGGCGGTGAGGGAGGGGGTGGGGCGGGTAGAGCAGCAGTAAGGATAGGGAAGGAGGGCTGACGGGGACGTGCAGACTCAGACGGCCGCCCAAGTGCCGCGCACACCGGTACAGAGCCGCAAGTGTGTGCACTGTGTGCCGCAAGCTTGTGCTCAGAAGAGGAAACACAGAGCAATGTGCTGAAGTCTCAGATATACTCCCCACTCCAGGGCCCCTTGATCTCATGGCTCTCGTCCATTTTCTGTGCAGATAAGGTGACAGTCATCACCAGACCCCTCTGAGGTCCCCCTGTGCCAAGGTCTGCTGCTGCAGAGCCACAGCGCACACCATGAGGCCACGCGGCTCGGACTGTTTCCCCTCTTCTACAGAAAGAGATTTCATTGGGATGTTTTCATCTCTTACCAAGTCTTATGAGACACTTTTAGATAATTAAATTACTGTCTCCATATCTAATTTTTATCACTGAAACACCTTGCACGGCCCTAGAAGGGAGGGCTGTGTGTGTAATTACTGGAGCATTCATCGAAGCTGCCAAAGCTGGACATCCTGCTGAACCACCGCTTCAAATTCTAGCAGATGGGACTGCACAGTATGGGTGCCAAGGTCGGTGCTTTAAGGCGTCTGTGCTGTGAACTATGTCTTCAAAATATTTTATTTTTTGCAAGTTATAATAGTGTTATGTAATGCTTCCAATTTAGGAAAGAAAACTAGGATTTTAAGATGGAAGGAAAATGCCCTCTAGTGGTAGATATTTTCATTAAATGAGTTTTAGTTATTTTTTAAAACGTTAAGCTAATTGTTCAAAGAATATTTAGCAAGCGTTTTCTGGGTTCCAGATACTATCATAGGCCCAGAATATAATGTGAACAGCAGATAAAGGGTATAAGACCTCCTGTAATTCACATTCTGGTGGGAGTTAAACGCAATAAAGAAAACAATCACAATGCTGCACAATTCAGGGGCTGGGATGAAAATACAAGCAGCGCTGTGGTAGGGAGCAGAGAGCAGGCATGCCCCAGGGATGGCTTTTGGGAGGCGCTGGCCACTGAATCCCATATCGAGGATGTATCCGTCCCCCTTGATATTTTGTGGCTTAAGGGTGGTTGGTGACCTTGCTGCTGGGAGGCGTAGGGGTCTGTGGAGCTGGAATCTGGAAAGCAGAAGAGATTGGGCTCAGTCGCTCTGCAGAGGTACCTGGAGCCCTAGGTCAGAAAGACGCTGGCTCTAAAATCCCATGCAGCAATTTCACAGGGTCTGCAGAGCCACGGAGGAAATGCAGCACATGGCGGCAAGAAGGACTCGCAAGCGCGGGGAGGCAGGCCCTTCTCTAGCCGTGAGAACACAGGCCCACTTGGAAGCTTGTGTTGGGGCAGTCCCCGGAGCCCTCCCCGTGAGCAGGCTGAGGACATACACTGCCTCAAGAACCGACGAAGCCCACAGTTCTGCCATTATGATTTTTGTCCTTTTCTGACTTTCTTCATTTAATTCCAACATGGACTCAACCCCTTGCTTTAATAGCTCTCTGGCAGCTTCGGTCTCCCCAGCAGCACAGTCCGAGCTCTAATCTTGTAAGCAGTTCGAGGCGGGTCAGGGAGCTCTGTGAAGGGCCATCCCTGAGGTCACAGGGATTGATAGAAGTCTGTCGTTGGTTGGTTTCCTGCGCACAGGAAGGGCTGCTGATCTGCAGTGGGGTTAGGTCCTCCTAAGGACGCGCAGGCGTCTGGCCCACTGAAGGCGCATCCTCCAGGTCCTCCCCCGCCTTGAGGGCACGAGTGGTGAATAGGGCTGGGAAGCTGACAGCGGGAACCCTGAGAGTCTGCAGAAGCCCTCACCTGCCACAGCTCAGGGCCAGAGAAACGTGAGGAATGTGCTGTCCTTTCCTCCAGGGTCTAGCAGACCAGGCCGCCACAGAGACCCAGCCGCAAGTGCTATCACTGGGCAGCAGCTCCTCCACTTCAAATCTCTTTTTCCAAAAACCTGAAAGCAAACTAAACAGAATTTTCTTTGCAACAAAGGCTTATCGTTAAAAAATAACTGATGTGAAAATTACTCAGTGTTACTTTGAACTTTTAGAAACATTTTTAGTATCTATTTTTATTACCAATTTTGAATTTTTGTTACCAACCCTTATTCAAGAGTCACAAAGCATCAATAACTTCCTAAATGATTCAAATTTTCTGCATGGGTGCTTTTGTAGAGATAGATAGATAGATGATAGATAGATAGATAAATGATAGGTGGATAGCTAGAAGATGGGCTGATAACAGACACATAGAGAGAGGTAGATAATAGATTCATCAATTGATGACAAAGAGATAGATGACAGATAGATGACAAATAGATAGATGGGGGCTGACAAATAGCTCAGTGGATTAAAGCTCCTGCAAGCAGGCACAAGGGTAGGGGTTTGATTCCTGGGCCTGCCGTGCCTGCCATGCCGGCCCAGCCCATGGGGCATGGTGAGATGGCAATTGAGACTGGGCCTGGTGGCATGCACCTGTAATCCCAGCTCTTGGGAGGCTGTAAACGGGAGGATCACTACCAGTCCGATCTAGTAGTGAGATCCTGAACACCCTTTAGACAAAAGAGTGTTCCCTAAAATACAATAAATAAATAAATAATAAATAGATAGATGACACATAGATGGGCAGACCTGTGTTGGTGCCATGCAAGAGAGTTAGCCCTGGGTGTGCCCGTACAAGGTTTGTACTCCACAACAAAGCTATCCTCTTATCTTTGGACCATGAAAACATCTGATGGAATCACCAATATCCCGAGAATACTCTCTGAGCTCAAGGTATTATCCCTTTGTTATATAGCAGGAGAGTTTCCACACGAGACTTCAGTGCGAGTTGCCGTCTGGCCTGATGCGAGGGTCCCACTCCGGGCTCAGGCTACTCGAGGCCCTGTTTCCAAGTCTCCTCCGTCTAAGTCAGGGCGGCTCGCTCAGCAGAAGGCATGTGCAGCGGGGCTGCAGTGTGGACCTGACCGCAGGCGCGGTCCTCACTCTCGCTTCCGGCCTGGCTGGGCAGGCGCTGGCCGGGTGGGTGGAGCTGCTACCGACTAAAGCAAAGTTGGCATTTTGCCGTGTAACTCTCCGCCAAGAAGCGCGTTCAGTGCCACTTGACTACAGGATGTTGCTGTGTCCTGCATAACCCCACCACCGGTGGAGAAAGCTTCCTCCTATGCATTTGAATAAACGCGCCTCTGGGGACACGCCCCGCGTACAAGTTTCCTAATCCCTTTTCCATGGTCGGCATACCCTGATGTGCTTGGATCTGCGCTTCCTCACCCATCTCCCCGCTACTCCGTCGCATTCACTCCAGGGAAGGCCAAAATCTACTCTTATGAACACGGCTGCTCTCGCCCACTAACGCCATCCTGGGCCGAATTTCTCAGCCCCGACCTCTCTGCAGTCCTCACTGCCGCAGCACCACGGACCTCTCGCAAAATAATCCCAAACTCTTCCTCTCCCTGGGAATCAGCATCTCCCTTGGGAATGCTCGCACAACAGCGCAGCGCCTCTCCACGTGTGTTTGTGGTTTGCTCATCTTCCCGAGGTCAGGAAAAGCCTTTTCTCGAGTCAGATGCACGCAAATCCCACCAGCGATAAACTTCAAAGCATTGTAAGCGCATAAACCAGCCAGCGCCTCTGGGGCAGGCACAGATCCCTCTGCAGCCTGGGAGAATGCAGATCCCAGATCAGTAGGTCAGGTGTGGGTCTGAGATTCTGCTTTTCTAACAAATTCCCAATTGATGCCAGCCCTGCTATTCCAAAGACCGTGGTGTAGTAAAAAGAAGGAAGACACCCACACAGAGATGCTTACGTCAAAAGCCACAGTAACAGAAGCAAACAGACGGGAACAAAGCATACTGGTTTGCAATCTCTGAGGACAGGATTTAGGCTTGGAGCACCTTTGATCTGGGGATTAAGGGAAGCTGACTGTCTTCTCATAAATGGGCTCTCACTGTCCGGCCCAGAATTCAAAATCCAGAACCGGGAATCAACAAATACATGACCAGTGGTGAGTCATGAGAACGCTTGCGGAAAGGATTCTGGTTACATGGAAAGTGTAACTGACTTCCGACCTGTGAGGTCTGCACGTCGCCTCATGCCGCGCGCTGAGCTGCGCACACCGTCCAGTGCATTGAAGGTTGCTTGCCCCCATCTGCTTTGCATGACAGCAGTATGCTGACCAGTTTGCAAAACGACTCACAACGGATGTCAGGATGCCCTGATTATCTAGCTTAGAAGGCAGTTAATCAAATTGAGAAATCTCTTGTTAGACGAGGTAATTGGATAATGCACCCTGTCCTTCAGAGTAGGTCAAGATAAAAGAAGCCATGAAGCGTGGAGCCCAACAAGCTTGTAGCAGGAGTGAAAAAAAATTAGGATGATGCATCTATGGATATTAAATTACTTTAACCCATTTCTTTCCCTCAAGATTGAGATAATCATATTCAGGACCTAAGTGCTGTGACAGGGCCCTGACAAATAGCCCCAAGGGCAGAGTAGGAGGCGCTGGTCACAGGGGAGGTAGCGGTGGTGAGCACACAGCCCCTGCTTCAGGAGCCCAGTGCTTTTCCTCTGTGTCTGCAGAGAAAGCAGAAAGGGTTATAAATATCAGGAAAAAAACTATTCGTATTTTATTGTGCATGGAAATGAAGTGGCAGTGGAAAACCCAGCTTCCACAGTCGTGAGCTCCTGGAAAACATAATTAGCTTTAAATGATGGCCAAAAGCCTAAGGATATCCCCACTTTCAAATTTCCAGTAGACAAAAATGCTGCTAACGATCAAGGAAAAGCATAAGCTTGTTGTGTTTTCTTACACAACTGCTTGTTCTTAGCTTGTTCTGTTGTGCATTAATGAGCCTCCCTGAGTTTATTGTTGTCCTCTGTTTGACCAGTGTTGCCTAATAATGTAGTTAGCTGGGGAGATCCTCGCAAGCACTGCCCACACCTGGTTCCCTCCGAGTCACTACAATGTATAAATTCTCTCTACTGTCACACAACAATGTGCATGTGTCCTCTGCCTTACCTTTCAAGCCCTCTTAGGTCCTCCCAACAGCTAGAGCTTCCAAAAGCCCCTAAGCTGTGAAGCATCATGAGAGAAACTCACTGAACACAACTAGTTTCCATCGTCAAATATGACACGAATTCGCTAAAGTGGAGACCACTGCCACAATTGAGTCTGTTTGACAGTGGATTCATTACCAGAACCTGCACACTGGAGCAACGCTGCTGATTCCTTTGATGCGGGCCTGGTCAAACTCCAAGCTGAGCCACCTGGGAAGGGGCTTCTGACCCGGGGAACTGGACAGCAATGGGTGAGTGCTGTTTCAGCCACAACGGTGTCACAGTTTGTTGGCACCACACAGGAAGTTAATACAGTAGGCAAATAATCATGTATTTTGGATCTAACAAATAGGATTCATCAAATATTTGCAAAGGGACCAGGGAGATAGTTCAGCAGCACATCTGCCTGGTAAGCACAAGGTCCTGAGTTTGATTCCTGATACCAAAAAATGACAAATATTTGCAAAAACCTTTGCAATGGAATGTTACTCTATAGAAAGTACTTTCTAGATCCCAGGTAGAGGCAGAGCACGCCCTTCTCTGAGGCATGCATCACTACAGAGACAGGAATTATATGAATATGCACTGGTGACATAAATGTGATGCCCAGCCTGCGGCAGGATGGAGAGGTCCGGTCCTGTGCCCGTGAGGGGGCAGTGAGGAGCGCGTCACGCACGTAACGAAGGCTCAGCCAGTGACAGAGCTGAGCAGGCCACATAAGCCTGACTTCAAGTTGTCTGAGTCCTGCCTTAGGAAGCTGCTCGAATATAGTCTCCCACCACAGAGGTGCGCACAGCATGGCAGAGAAGAGTCCTCAATTATATAATAAATTGGAATGAGAAAACACTCCTTTATAAACAAGAAAATTCTACAAGAGCTAACCATAGCATTTAGAAATAAAAGATAAAAACCATACAAACATCTTTTTAGATTTCAATAGGAAAAAATAACAGCATTCATCTTACACTGGCACTAAATTCAAAGAAGAATTAGCATATAAATCCTGATTTATTAGCAGTGCATTGCTCTGATTTGGGCTTTGGATAACACCAGCAGTGCAGACCAGGCTGCCTGAGGCCTGAAAGGATCCTCGTAAGAGCATAAAATTACATAAATTTAAATAAATGAACATCTACCCACAATAAGAAATGAAATCACAACAAATAAACCATTTCTAAAACTGGAAATGATACAAATATCCTACAATCCTGCAAAACCCATATGCTGTCTTCATTGAGTTCCTGGCACTGGCTAGTGCCTGTTGCTATGTATTTAGTCCGTCTAACTGGCATCTTGAGTTAACAGTGATTTTAATGCTCTAGAGAGTAAAAATACTTCCACCTTATCAATAGTTGAGCAAACATTGCGCCTTCACAGCTGTCAATTAATCTGATGTCAGCTTTCATCGGGGTTTTTGTCAAATTGAGAAAAGCACTAACCAGCCTCTTCTCGACATAGGCTGAGACCCCGTGCGGACTGCACAAAGTCCTCACCGCTCCCTACCCTCAGAGCACTGTCTTGTCAGCTTTGTATTATTTTCCCACAGATTTTCAAATATGTAAATGTGATTTGTCTCTCTGTGACAACCTGAAAGTTATAACTAAAGAACACAATCATTACTTGCACTCACAATATCTCTTCCTCTTAGATCATTGCTTTTAACAATTTCTGTGTTATAATTTCCTTCTGGATTCAAAATAACTTCTACTAATGCTATTGCATGTCGCTTCTTGATATTCATTTTGTATCTGAATTTTCTTTCAACTTTTTACCTCATAAATTTTAAAATGACAAAAGAAGGCATCTCTTAACTATGCCTAATTCATGATGGCCCACATGTATGTATGCTAAACTTCTGGAACCATCCCCCTTGAGTGCAATTAAAATTGCTCTCTCAGCCCCAGCATACATTTTTTGCATGTGGCTGAAGTTTCGGTTCACTTTCAAATCTTTAAAACACTTTACAGCTTTATAGTAGAAAACAGACTTCTTCAGAGAAAAACTCAAGTTGTCAAGTGTATGTAAGACAAACCAAAGAGAAAGTGTGTCATTGTGGCAAAATGCCACAGCAGAATTTTAGATACCGCAGCCTTAGCTTTTTATTTAATGGCATTTAGGCTGCACACTACTCGTGGTGCGTGTTCCGTGTGCTTGCTGTTGTTTTCCTGTCATGCATCCAATTTTAGACCTTAGATTGTCCTATGACGGGCTATCTAGATGGTTCTACGGGAGGTTGCATTTGTGCTGTGTTGGGTAGAGTTCCACGAAACTGATCTTCTGCTGATGAACAGTTAAAAACACCCCTCGGAGGGGCTTCCGCTGTAGCTGTCAGACAAAGCAATGGTCCATGGCTGACAGTTCCTGTACAACACAAAATTCACAGCTAGTGATGATCAATGTTGTTGGTTTGTCTGCTTATATGATTTATTGTTGTTCTTTATAGTGTTCATCATACCAAATAATCCCAAAAGATTTTCACAGGTTTTTCTTTTCATACTTTAAGTGCTCATAAAAGGAATTAATCATATTCACTAATTAATTATGTAATACTTATGAAGTATTTATCCGAAGAATGTTCTTTCATCTTGTCCACTAAAGGCAAATGCGTTTTGCATAAAGCGTATAACTCAAATATTTTTGAAATACTCATTATTTGACATCATTTGGGACTGAATTCTCTTCATGGAGTATTCCTTAGAAGGTCGGCCCAGGGCCTTTTTAGGTGAATTGCACTCTCTTGAAGGACGCACTGTGTCCTTGAGGCCACTAGAGGCCGCAGAGCTGAAGCGTCCGGGCACACGCACGCATGTGTGCCTCTCCACCTGCACAAACATGGCCATAACGTGTTTGGGTTCTGGTCTCATATACGGAGAAACCACAAGTTGAAAGTTATTTTTCAAAGGGAGCATAGAAGATGGCAAGACACTGCTCCAAAACCCTAAGGGTGTCTGGTGTGAATCTCCCACAAAAATCTGATAAGGTTTCCCAGTAGTGCCCTTGCACCTGGCCACCACTGACTGCAGGCTCTGTGGCTGTGCAGAACGGGTTGCACAGCTGGACTTGTTGCAGAGCTGTCTCACTCTAGGCCTTACTCAAAGCTGCCAGCACTTCCACATCCAGAAATGAGCCAGAACAGGACAGGAAGTCCAGGAACACATTGCTTCTAAACCCTCTGAATGAAAGCAGCAAATTTCTAGATATTTGTTGGATTTACTTCCTATGCACAAGCATACAAATTCCCCATCAGTCACCCCAGACCAGCTGCCACTCCTTGTTCACTGGGTCCAGTCACAGTGACATCGTCCAGAGTGAGATGTCTGGGGCCAGAGGCAATAATCATGACCCCTGTGAACATAGCAACTGAGGGCTGAAGACAGGGAAGCACTCTGTGTATGACAGGAAGCGGCACGACCAGCCTGGCTGGCTGGCTGCATGCTGCTCTGGTACTCTTCACTAGCAGATATTTAGAACAGCCTTTTCCAGATCTATAGCTGCAGACCAGATATCCCGGGGTACATTAATTTGCACAACCAATGAAATCCTGCCTGGTGCAGAAGCTGCTGTTGAAATTGCTGCTGAATTCCTTCAGCTTCAGATGATCCACTGTTGTCCAGGGAAGAGCTCAGCTCCCTTTTCACAACTCCTCTGTCTCTGGTTATGGCCAGACCTGGGAGCTGAGAGGGACCGGTGAGAGCCATCTTCCCACACCCACCAACGCCTCTGAGGAGCACTGGTCTTTCAGAGTCCCAGGACTTTGGCTACTTCCTCCTGCATTCGAGCCATTTCGCATCTTCCACCTGGCCTGGCCACAGGTCAGAAAGCCAGAGCAGAAGTCCTGTCTGTGTTCCAGAATGCGTTCTAGGGACAGAGAAATGCCCAGGAGAGGGCATCATAGGTTTGCTGCACCCACAGTGGCACAGAGCTGCGCTGCACTCCATGGATCCCCTGGCCTGCTCACCCACCCTCACTCTCACTGATGCACTGCAGTGACGTTCAGGTCTTTTGGGATTAGTGCCAGTTCACAGCAGGACCTCATAAACCCTCAAAAGTCTGAATGTTTCCTTTTCCCAAAAGCACAGGCACCCTGGGAAACATCCAGACATCCTTTGGAGAAAGCTAGGAAAGTTATGGGTATAAATGTGTGTGTACATTTCATGTGTCCTGGACCAAGTTCTCCTTCCAGGGGAACTGACTTGGCATTCATGCAAGAAGTTCTGACTCCCGACAGAGGCTGAGGTCTGGGGATTGATTACAGAGCTGTGACTCTGCTTTCTGATTGAAATTAGACATCTGTTTACTTGACCTGAAATTCCCCCACTTACACAGATGGAGTAAGAGCCCAAGCACCACTCCTCTATTCTGCTGATGGGGACAGGCTGTCCTGACAGCCGCTCTGCAGTGCATTAGGGGAACCACAACTACTTCACCTTCAGGAACTGATGACAGTCTTGGCCCCAGTAATCCCCTTCCGCTCAAAGACCACTGTAATTCCCACCTTTGCTCAGAGAACACAGCCCACACAGCTCTGCGCTGAATGCCCCAGCACCCGGGCCCTTCTGGGATGGGCCAGCCCATACCCGAATGCCTGTGCCTCCTCTGATGCACTGACAAATCTAACTGAAAGTCCTTATGGAACTGCAAGGCACCCAGCAGAGCCAAAGAGATTATGGAAGAGGACACAGTTTTAAGATTTACACTTCCAGATTTCAAGGCTCATCCTGGAGCTGAAGAAGCCAGTGTGACATTGCATGTCTCCGCCTAAGGACTATGGCAGATCTTCCAGCACCAGGAGTGAATGATCACATTTATGGTCAACTGATTTCTAGCAAGTGTTCTAACTTAATTTCACGAGGAAAGCAATGCTCCTTCACAGAGTCCCCCTTTCACACTGGGCTCTCCACCTACAAAAGAATCCGTTGAATGCCTTAGTCACGCCATATACAAAAATTAATATATTATGGTAGTTAGACCTAAATTTAAAAGCTCTTAGGTGAAAATATCTGAGTAATTCTACTGCCTTTGGGTTGAGTCAAACCTTATTACCAAACTCAACAAAAGCCCAAGAGCAAAACACAATAAATTCACTGCTGTATAGCAAAGAACATCAGCAAAATTTGAAAAGAAAAGCCAGAGAGCAGCCGGAGAATGAGGGACTTCTGCATATAAAAAGCGCCTCTTGAACCCAATAACTGAAAGAGTTAAAAATCAGACAAAAGAGAGTTTAGCTACTTCTTCAAATAAGACACATTACTGGTCATTAAATATGCAATATGCTCAAAATTACTAGCTTCATCAGCAGGAAGGTGTAGCAGAACACACAGTGCGGCAGCACTGCGCACGCTCTGAGCTGTGACACCGGAGACAGATGACAGCCTCCGGAGCCCCCTGGTGCTGTCAAGTGCGGCCGGGCGGTACGTTGGAAAGTAGGCTGGCAAATCCTCGGAAGGCTCAACATGGAAGTTTCCGTAAGGCCAGCAGTTTCCGTTCTAGGTGTATACACAAGAGAAATTAAACAGGTGTCCACACTAAATTTTTAACTGACTTCTCTTAATGGCATTTTTCATTATAGCCACTAAGTAGAAACACCCAGTGTCCACCAACTGGAGACTGGGTACCGAGTACGTGTTAAGCCGCAGAGTGAAACACTATTCAGCAGTAAGGCAGAGGAAAACACTGACTCAGGCTGCCGTACGGATGAGCTGAAAGCACGGCACACAGCGAAGGAAGGCGCCTCAGGGGTCACGTGTGGCACGGTTACATTCGGGCGACGTCTGGAGCTGCAAATCCAAGGGGAACTGAGCCCAGGGCCGGGGGCGGAGAGGAGACGTGGGTCTGCTGGTGCATATGGAATGAGGGGTTGGTAGAACGTCCTAAGGTGGATTTGCTAACGCTTGCATGAGTCTGAATACACTGTGATCCCTAGAATTGCAGTCTAGGTGAGCGAACTGCTTCGTTTAAATGGGTGAATCACATAAAGCACTTGAAGGAAAGAAAGAAGACAAACAAGTAAATCAACTCAGGTAGGTGGCTGCTAGTACAGTTGGTGAGCCCTGACCACTCTGGGAAAAAATGGTAAACTGATCCAGGCTGAACACATAGCCGGTGGGTGGCTCATTAAATGCAGCTAAACTTCGTGTGACAAGCCTTCATTTCAGGATGTAAGTACTCTTATGCTCAAGTAAACATACATATAAGCACGTATTTGGGACAGCAAACTTCCAAAATAATTATGATTATGAAAGGTAGTAATATATGCATAACCAAGAGGAGTAAGTTTCAAATAGGAAAAAAACGTGGAAATTTCAAAACTGAAGAGCATTAGCTTATTTGAAGGAAAGCATACGCTTTTCTAAGGTAACAGAGTTTTGTAATGTAAGTAATATAAGAAAATAGCATAAAAAATAACTATAGTAAGGGCTTTGTAGCTGTAGGTTCTACATGGACAGGTCAATCAAGTCCACAGTTAAACTACTATGTTCAAAAAAGAAAAAGTCATGTTGCTACTGTGTGCTGTTTCAGGCCTATAATGCTCAAGGAAATAGAGACTTCTTCCCTTGTCATTCTCCGAAGGGTGTGAAGCCCCCTTCCATTGTGCTTGCTCTGTGTTAGCGATTACCGTTTCAGAGCACCGAGGTCCATCGAGGTCCATCCGGGACACACCCAAGTCCAATGCAAATGTAATATGCGCTGTGTTTTCAAAGGACTTGAACAGCCGCAGCTTTTGTAATCTAAGTAGTACCCGGAGCCAAGCGCTGCTGAGACTGAGCAGCCCCCACTTTTTGTGTGTACGGGAAATCGAGCCCAGGACCTTGAGCTTGCCGGGTAGGCACTTGTGCCGCTGAGCTCTATCCCAGCCAGGCCTTAGAATTTATCTTAGAATTTGTAACATTACTCAAATATTTAATTTTAATAACATTTGTTCACATTTGACTGTTTCGCTTCATTGAGGCCCTAAGCACGTCAAGGAAACAAACTAGCCAGTAATCCTTCTCATGATGATAAATTCAAAGTAGAATGTCAACCCAGAAAGAAAATTTCAGAGCAAGAGAAACTCTACAGTCATATAAAGAACTCATTAATAAAAACTCTTGGATCCAGACAGGAGAAAGAATCTAATGTTTCAGGAAACAAGCAAAATAGAAGAAATAAAAGTATTTATTTAATTTGTTATCGGCCGTGGTTGGTTTTGTTGAGCGGCTCCTGACCGACCACCTTCCCGGAGCAGCAGGGTCTTCTCTGCAAAAGCAACAGAAGAGGAGCGCGGCTTCCTAGCCGGGGGAGCCGGCCGAGGGCTCCAACCGAGGCACAGGAGCGGACTGCCGAGGCTGGCGCAGTCCTGCATCCACCTCCTGTCCCGCGAGGAAGCCACGAAAATTCCCCTCCCGCAAGCTGAGGCCCAAAGCCAGGGGAGGCCTGGTTAAGAGAGGGAACAGCCGAGAGGTTTCTGGAGCCACACGGACAGGCACAAACACACCACCACAGACGTGCACAGCAGCCCGAGACAGCCCCAGAGCTGCGCCCCGCCCTGCCCCTGCCGCCCTGCCCCTGCCGCCCTGGGAGTCTCCAGTTGGGGCCCCGTGGGCGGGTCCACGCAGGGGTGGGTCCTTGGCGTCACTGCTGATTGGCTGCCTCGCAGGCATCTGTCCAATCTCTGCACACATCCACAGGTTCCCACAGAGAAGTGATGCGCATCTGGACTTCCTCCAGGCACGTGGTACAGGAAATGACTCAGGTGTCTCCAGTACAGACCATTTTTACATCGCGGGACTTCTCACGGTTGCAGAAGGGGCAAGTAAACTGGGTTTCTAGGGTGCCTGTCATCTTCTTGGGGGGCCGCTTCTATTTCGACTTCTTATGGCCCGTGGCTTCCACTGCATGAATCAAACTGACCCCGATGGCCGCCAGAGTCTGGTGTGGAGTGCCAAGAGTCGCTCTGCACACTGGGGACCTGAAGCCGCCAGGGGAGGTCCTGGAGGCCGTGTCAGGAGGTCGGAAGGGCTGCAGTACAAGCCGCAAGAGGACGCTGGTCCAAGGTGGAAGGGAACTGGAGCTCCTCCGAAGAAATCAGAAGCGAATCTTTCCTGCTTTGTTTGTCACTTATACCTGGTGCCAACCCTCCGAGGATGGATCTCTCACCCCCACGACTATGCTGAGCCACTCTAGCTGGCAGAGCCAGTCAATCCAGGCTTTGCTTTGAAATCTGAAGTGGGCAGGGCCAGGCCCGTGAACTTCCACTTAAATGCAGTCCGAATCTGGGCGTGGTGGCACATGCCTGTAATCCCAGCATTCAGGAGCTGAAGGAAGATCCTTGGGAGTTCGAGTCCAGCTTGAGCTACAGGGTGAGCTCAAGGCCAGCCCGGCACTTGGAAGGCCAGGGCAGGAAGAACCCCGTCAGCTCAAGACAACCCTGGGCTGCAGATTGAGACCTTCTCTCAAAACAAAACAAAACAAAACAACAGAACAGGAGAAGAAAGCTGTCTCCCTAAGGATAGCAGAAAAAAAATGGAAACAGAACTCTTGTAAGTAAGGAGGTGAAGAGGGGCTGAAGGGAGGAGAGGGAATGAGAAGAAGTTCAGAGGCGAGATACAGCAGGAGCAGGAAGAAATCCCGTCAAGGAAGCTGTCATATATACAGCGTGAACACACGCAAAAAACGTCTGCATGAAATGGGGGTTCTTTAGCACATGGAAGTCACGTGAAGCCTTGGGGACAGAGGAGGCCCAGGGAAGGACTCCGAGCTCAGCAAGAGAGGAACCGCAGGAACAAGAGCCCGTGCTGGAGGGCGAGGGGGCAGAAGAGGAGCAGGCGGCTGCTGGCAGTCTTTCCTGGCCGCCTTTCGGATGGGGCCAAAGGTTAATACGGGTGTAGTAGGGCAAGTCTGGCTTGGGAAATAAGCAGAACCTGTACGTGACAAGGTCCCAAGACAGTCCCAAGCTAGTGTCAGGATCCGTCCGCAGAACTTCTGTGGGTTCACTTGGGATTCGGTGGACGCACAAGGACAGGGACGCCACCAGGACAGGCCTGCTGTGGTGGCGCTTCCAGACACAGGGCACAGTTTATTTTGCCCTTTTCAGTTGCTGTTTGGCCCAAGTCCTCTCTGCAGAGCTGGTTTATTCCTTGCCCATTTACCCCTCAGTTTTCAGATAAATTTTTGGTACCACTTGTGGCCTGTCTCTTCCAATTCTTGCTGACAGCAGGAGGTTCCACTGACAAGCCATTTCTATAGAAACCACCCGACCCTGAGGTCGTGGCGTACCTGTGGCTGAGAGACTGAGGCAGTGAGGAGCGGGCCTTTGATTGGACGAGTGTTTGGTGCCTGGGGACCCGATGAGAGCTGTTGCATTAGGATGTTCTGAAAAATAACTTTAAAAATTATATTTTACTAATGCAAGTTAAGCTTACAAAATGTGAGCTTCAGTGTCATTTTGCTCTGTGTCTAGATGTCCCCTGAAAGCCTCCCGCAGTCACAGGTGGGGCTCTGCAGAGGTGGCTGGGTCCTCAGTGGTGAGGCTGGGACTAAGCAAGTATGGTCACTGAGTGAGTCACTGTGCATGTGGCACCATCCTGAAGTGGACAAGACCCAGCGTGGGTGTGGGTTTCGCCAGCCCTGGGGCCATGCAGCCTGGGGAGGATGCAAGGGAAGGAAGAGGGCCGCTGTGGTGCCTCCCACTCCCCTGCGTTCCTGCATTGCGCCTTCTGCCTGTTCCTTGCTGCCCCTGCGCCGTAGCACCCCACCTTAGAGCCAGCCAGCTATGGACTGAAAAAAATTGACTTTAATGCGTTCGTCCTTTCTCATCAAAGTTGAGAATAATATAATTAAAAAAATAACTTAACCTAAAACTTTCTCAGAATTTTCTTCTGAAGAGTCTAACATTTTAAAGAAGGCCTGGTCAAAATAATATAGTTTGCCAATCACTTTCAAAATTTCAAGTCGATGAATTTTATTGTATTATGGAGATTTTCTAACATATGACTCCTTGGTCTAAATTTTCTTCTGGAGTATTTTAAACATTTGCTCAACTTCTGTTCTGTATGGCATAAAAATCACCAATGTTCACTTTTATTAGTTGTTTGAAAGTGATTGCCTTTGTAATGTCTTCGTAGTGGTACATGGCTTAAACACATTAGAGCAGAGAATTTCTTTGGAAAATTCTATGTTCTAGAACTAAAACGCAAAAAAATTAATATTCAATATATAATAGTAAATATTAATAGCAAAATTGTTTTTATATCTAAAAATCATAATTTCTGCTTTAATAGAAGTGCATTCTGTTGGGAACTGGATAAAAAAGCGACTATTCCCACTCCCACCTTTGGCCACAGCCAGTCCAAAGGAGTCAGCCTTCGGCCGGGGCAGGCCCCGAGCAGGTGCCCCTCGCCGCACCTCTCAGCCGATAGAAGTGCCACAGAGTCTGTCATGTGCTCTGCTTTGCAAGTGACTTGGATTTTAACAGAAATCCGCAAGTATTTCCAGTTCTAGAATTGGGTCAAATCTCTTTCTTTTAGTGGAATTATGATAGATTTTTTAACCACTGCAAAAACTAACCCTGGAGAAGGCAACTGTAGCGATAAGAAGCTCAGATGCTGAAGCAGGTCCTGTGAAGGAGTCAGAACAGGAAAGACCTTAGGAAAAGGGATCACGAGAAAATGTCACTGGCGCTTCCGTACCCCAGAGAGAGCTTCAGGGTGATGCGGAAGAACTCCGTGTAGCTGAGCACCTTCACCTGGGAACATGCCAGAGCGGCCCTTGTGGAGGCACAAGTGAAAACTAGACTGAATTTTTTGTCTTTCCGTCTTGAAATGCAGATTTTAAAGCACACACAAGAAGTAGCCAGTGACCCTCCTGCTCCTCAGTCTCATTATTTGAACTGTGCGTGAGGGTGCAGCCCCTCGGTGGCCTGAGCCAGCTCCTGTGTCCCCGGGAATGTTCCCCCCACCCCCACGCCGCACAGCCCACAAAGCAAAGCCTGTTTAGGGGTCGCCAGCTCAGCAGCAGCAAGGTCTGGGCCAGCGCCGACCAGCTTACACGCTGCAGCCACTTTCTTGGGCAGCACCTGTGGGGCTGGATTTTCCAGTGACACAGCCAGTTGCCTTAAAGCATTTACCTCCTCGGAGCCTGAGTCGTTTTCACAAAAGCAAGAGGCACAGTGGAGGAAAGCCTGGCCTCTGCTAAGTGGCAGGGCTTTGCCGGCGGCCAGGCCCTGGAGCGCCGACTCCTGCGCTGCTATTTTCTCCCTAATGAAGCCGCATCTGCCTCGTTACGACGCTCCGAGAGGATGAAGTCATTACGTGCCCGGGTTTTCTCTCACAGAACATCAATAAGCGTATTTTTAGGAAAATTTTATATAAATCTTTGGAACTTCTGGCACGGGGTTTGGGTGGACATCTGGAAAAGAGGCCGCGTTGCTTACGCCCGTCTGAAGTAGACTTGCTTTGTGTCTGTTTTTTCTTGTAAAGATAATATCAAGTTCGATTTGCCAGGACACTTTCTAAAGCAAAAATGTCTGCATTTTGGGATGACTTTCTCTGTGTCAGGAAAAAGATGTCAGGATTTCTCACCATCGCTGCACCACTGAGGGCTGCCATGCGGTATCCGGCTGTCACATGCATTAAGTCAACAGCATTTAGTGTTGGCAGGAAAATCTAATCTGCACCCAGTAAGTAGAAACATAAAGAGGACTCACAAGGAAGTTAGTCAGTAAGCGCATTTGTTCTCCGCCTGACGCTGCCACCTTAGCTGCAGCCGCCCCACATGCTGACCGTGTTCTCTGTCTTCGGCTCTGCTCCTTTTGGTAGAGGCCTTATGGAGCAGGCTTCCTGTGCTGATTTAAAACTCTTTTCCGTACTCATTGAGGGTTGCTTGATTGATCTTAGTGAGCAGCACTTTCGAGAATTCTGGTGAAAATCTTTCCTTAGTTGAATTTTTGGATATTGGCTATATAACTAAATAAGGAGTTCCATATTTCATAGTAGTGTGTTTGGAAGGATGCCCAGAGTAAAGAAAACATTAATAGGCACAAAGAGCTAGCATATGGATGCTATAAGAAGTATAATGGAAAATGTCCAAATAAAGTAGTGGAACCTTCCAATCAAAGAGCACAGGGGCAGTGAGGAAAATATGTTCTTTCTCATGTTTCTGCCCAAATGCAAAGACAATATGAATGAAAGCACAAATCCAGCAGACACTGCAGGCTGCAGAGAAGAGCACCAGTTGCAACCAGCTTAATTTAAAATAACAAAATGCTGTTTAGATCTTAATTTGATTGCAATTATAGGCCACGGTATTTAATCTCCAGGTCTGTCAAAGCCACCCCAAGTTAATACACTTTGATGTTATGACATTGCATGAATGAGCCCTCGGAAAGGCTGACCTGCCCGGAAGCTCCCCTCGGTCCTGAGCTCGGCGCCTGGGAAGTGCGCTCAGGGGGCCACTGTGCTCACTTAATGGCGACGAGCACTGCGTGTACCCGGGCAGCAAGGCACCAAGGCTACTTTTAAGCTAGTTGAAATGGTAGCTGGCCACTCATCTCTGTCCACTCCACGCAGTTGTCATAAGATTTTCAACTAGGACGATCTCTTGAGATTATAAAGAACACCTCCCTACTGGATATGAAGCTAATATTTTTTATGTATGGTCATTCATAGGCTTTAGATTAACTTTATTATGGGTTTTATAAGACGTAAAGACAGTTTGGGGGCAGGACACAACACAGTGGCCTCCATGGATGAAAGGCAGTTTCCCTGGCAAAGGAGCAGGCTGGGGACAGCTCCTGGGGACCGTGCCTAGGCGCGCGGAGCTTGGGGCTGCAAGCTCGTGCCAGCACCCCTTGGCTGCAGTGAATATTTCTGTGAGGTCCAGTGTGTAGAAGGTGTCCCTGATGGCCCAACACCTGCTCTAGGGTGACTGCAGCTGGTCCCCCATGGCCCAGGCATGCACACTTTCTGAGGGATATTGTTGGGGCCACACACTCACTCCAGCGTGTGAGAAAGACCTGGACTGCGTGTACACGGAGCTTCTAAACCAGGCCCAGACAGCAAGCTTAGAAATGAGCACACTTCTACCGCGACAAGGCAGGCGCACACTGCAGAGCCACTTGCGCTGCTGGAGCTCCTTGCCTGTTCAGACACACATAATGCAAATAGTGACCCGGTGTTACAGACAGATGGGGCGTGCAGTGCGAGAGGGACACAAGTGCAGGTGTCCCTGAACAGCTTGGAGCCACCAAAAATGTCCAGTGACCACAGTGGCCCCGTGGGCAGGAGCAGCGGCCTGCCTGTGACTCGATCTGCAGCCACTACATGAGCACTCATAGACCCTGGGTGTTGGAGCGAGTCTTAATTTACAAAATACAGCCTTTCCATTACTGTCTTCTGATTAAAATGGCTCTATATTGAAAGAAACATATTGGGTTAGCCAATTTATGTAACAGGAAACTGCATCATCATTTTTAATTTTAAAATTAGAAGAAATGATTAGGTCACATTGATGCCAATAGGCCACATCAAATTAAGCACTGATTATTTAAAAGGAGTATTTGTGATCCAAGTCTGATACAAATAGCCAGAGCTCTAGCGCAGGAGAAACAGGCCACCTGCGCTTTCCCTGAAGGAGATGAGGCCCAGGAAGCCACTGCGAGGTCAGAGCGCACAGCCTGTCCACTATCCTTGCTGTCGCCGCAGGTGCAGGGGCGCTCCGCCCTCAGCAGCTAGCTGCGCACGCCAAGCTCACGGCACCCCACTCAGGAACTGCAGCAGCAGGTCCAGGAGCTCGGCTGCTGGCGTCGCTGCCTGTCTCCTCGTCATGTTTCCCTGTTGCCCTCGAGGCGCCCCTGCCCCTGGCCATCATCTTCTCGTCGTTCCTCCGTGCACAGCTGCCCTGAGATGGTCGCTCCTCGTGGCGCCTCAGTGTACAGCCTCTTCCTCAGCTGCCTCTGCATCCCATGTTATCAGTGCAGTCTCCTGCTGCCCCAGCAGACCCCAGTCACCATGGCCACCTAACAGCCACCGCGAGAAGGACACGCTGCGGCCCAGTCACATCCCGGTTATTTCACTGTCACACATCTTTTCCTATTCCTGTTTTGGTGTATTTTACCTTTTGGCTTGGTTATTTTTCCTCTTTCCTCTTCTCCCTTTGAAAAGAAATAGTTCCAAGTTCATTATGTAGATATTTACAATCATTTTAAAATTAAGGCCTTAATTCGTAAAGTTGCATTTAACCGTGCCTAAATTTTATGCAGACTTACTTGTCTTAGATCCGCGCGTTGGAGCGCGTGCTGCTGTCTTTCGTGGACAGCGTACACTAGCTGGCTTGCGTGTCTGCCTGCCCCAGCCGGCCATTTCCTGAGATCTCGCGTCTCCTCTTTGGGCCTTGATATTACTTGATGCAGCGGGGTTTTTTTTAAAGAGAAAAGGTAAACTAACAATAAAATAGAGTTTCAAAACAGGCTTGTGGGACAGTACCAAGGATTAATGCATAGTAGGTATTTGGAGTCAGGATATATGCATGCAATGCTACGCAAACAACTGTAGCACAACCCTTTCTTTTCAATGAAATTAAGAGAAGATGGGGGTATAACTGTCTTCCATTTTCTCTTCTTTCCTTTCCTCTCTTCCCCACTAGTTTCTCTTACTTTTAAAAGAGCTCCTTCCCAATTTACAGTGTCAGCTGTACATTTGGGGTCTTATCTACTCTTCAGCATCTCACTCTAGTGAAACAATGTGATGTTTACACAAGTGGGTCTGACTTATTTCACGTAGGATGATGGTCTCGAGTTGCACCCATTTACTTGTAAAGTGTCCAGTTTTTCCTTATGGCTCAATACTACTCCATTATGTTAAAAGAAAACACATTCTTTAATCCATTCCTCAGTTGGTGGGCATTTGGTTTGATTCCAAGACTTAGCAACAAGATTCAGCTATTACAAATTGTCAACCTCCAGTACAGGAGGTCCCATTCAACCTAGCTTTCCCCCTTCTGGGTATCTTCTCAGAAGAATTAAAAACATTATACTACAGCAATATATGCGTACCTATGTTTATAGGAGAACAATTTGTAATAGCTAAATCCTTCAGTATACTTTATAGAAATTCGTTATTGCTGTTTTTGTTTGTTTGTTTTGCAGAACCGGGGATTGAACTCAGGTCCTCGTGCTTGCCAGAGAAACGCTTATTCCACTGAGCCATCTCCCCAACCCCATTGCTGATGTTTTGATGTAAATCTTTATTGAATGTGTCTTTATTCATTTTGGTTTCAGTTTGCTATTTTTATGAGTGCAGAATGAATTAAAGGTATTTGAGCTGTCCCTGGTATAAGTCTCATTGTTCTTTCTCAGAGGATTCCACAGGCACCAGGATCACATGTGCAGGGGACAGATGCAGCGGAGGATGTCCCCTACCATAGCCAAGAGGAGAAATGTGAGGTAGATCTGAAGAGCTGGCTGAG
>NDGM011148157.1:0-11734 GCA_002564305.1 Octomys mimax | reverse complement strand
ATTGAACCGCGGTCCCTGTGCTTTGCTAAGCTTGTTCTAAGTAGGTGCTTTAGACCGCTGAGCAATCTCACCAGCCCCTATATTTCTATTTATGATATTGGTAATTGATGATGAGACACCATACAAAACTTTCCAGCTATTTTAAAGCATGCACCTTCTCAGTTTTACTAGGTTTATTTAACACATAAAATTTTGTCTATGGCGTAAAAACATAATATTATAATGTATTTATAAACTTCAAAAACATTAAGTCATGTTATATATCTATCACCTGCCTGCTTTTTTTTCTTTTGATGCTGAGAACGTTGAACATAAACTTTATAAGCAATTTTCAGATAGATATGCATCCCAGTAACTGTACTCACTACACGGTATAATCTCCAAAACTTACGTATCTTGCCTGAAAATGGTGCCCTCTTACTAGTATCTCACCATTTCTTTCTGTCTCTGACCCACTGCTAACTCTTCTCTCTAGATTTTGGCTTTGTCTGTTACTTGCTTCACATATAACGGATGTTATACAGTATTCACTTTCCTGCATCAGTTATTTCACCACATCCTCCAGGTGGTCTGGAGGTCATGAAGATGGCTTACTTCCTTCTAAGGCTGAATGATCTTCTACAGTACCTGTTTATCATCTGTCTTCCTCTTGGTTTATCTGTGTATCACACATTTCCTTTAGCCATTCGTCCTTTGGTGGGCAGTTACATTAAATACTTTTATTTTATTTCTAGGACATTTAAAAAACTTTTGGGGAGAATAATTACTATTAACATAGATATAACACATTACTACATATCATCATTTTAGAATTAGTCTTTCTTTAAATTTCTTCATTTTTTTCTCCTACTATTCCTTCCATTTTGTTTTCACAGCTCTTCATATCCATATGACATTCTAGAAAGTCCTTAAAAATCTATATAAACAAAGTATAGTGTGTATCAAAAGGGGATCCCTTGGGCTATTTAATATTACAGCAATTAATTTCCCAAGCTACATCATCCTAGATACTTATCTCTTTTTTATTGATATGCCTGTGAGTAGCACCTAACAATCACTTGAAGAAATTTCTAGAAAATATTTCACATATTGGTTTCACAGTGTCCCTTGATAATTAAAAGCAAGAATCATAACTGCATGTTTTTACACTAGTTAACAGTGTATCTGGACACTACTTATTTTGTCTTTATTGTTTGTTTGTCAGTCTGGTTTTTAGATATGGCTTATAAGTAGCCCAGAGTAGGCTTTCAACTTGTGACTCCACCCTTTCACCTTTCTGAATGCTTGAATGGCACCCACATGCCATTATGCCTGGCTGGATTTCAGTTTTTAAAAAGATCACACAAATGTTCATTACAAGTACTTTCCTGCTTTCTATATAGTGTACTAAGAAAAAATCTATAATATGTAACTGATTCTCATGAATTTTTTGGGTAAGATAAATTCAAGCACAATAATGAAGGTAAAAAATGATTAAGAGATATTACTTATTTCTCTTAAAAATTATCAATAATAGAGTTTCTCAAAAGTAGTTCATTAAGGGCAAAAAAAGCAGTAGTAGTAGTAGTAGTAGTAGTAGTAGTAGTAGTAGTAGTAGTAGTATAAGTGGTTTATGTTTCATTTAACTCTGTTAGGAAAAGGTATTGTACGTTTCCATGAAGCCTAGTCAGAAATCTGAAGGAAAGCCAGACCCTTCACAGAATAAATGGCGTGGCTCTTCCTTCCATCTCCACCATCTTTCTACGGTCGTAAAAAGTGGACAAGATATTTCCTTCCAGTGTAGCTCCATAAATACTTATTTTTAAATAAAATGCACAGTTATTTATTGTGACAAAATAGCAATATATAAAATGATAAATTCACTTAACAAATATATCATGTCTGCATTTTATCATTCTCAGAGGCAGATCCATATTACTTTACATGTGGTTTGTTTGTTAGTTAGTTTGTTTGTTATTTGGTACAGGGTCTCACTCTGCAGCTCAGACTCATAGTGATCTCAGCCTCTCCAGCTCTGGGATTACTGGAATGTGCCACTGTGACCTGTTTCAGGGCGAGCACAGGGCACCCAGGCTTCTGGGACCTGCACAGCATGTGGTACGGGGCACTGAACCAGGGTCCTTGTGCTGGCCAGGCAGGCTCAGAGACCTCTGAGCTATCTCCCTAGTCTGCAGTTATCCACTTTTATAGCAAATTTTGGTCAGCCTTTGTAGACACTGGAAATGTTTATTCAATTTTCTGAGATTCACAAAAATGCAAAATGTTCCAAACCAAGGGAGAAATGGTGCTTCAGTTAAAGGGGATAAAAGAGTTTCATGGTTTGTACGTTTAAAATATAAATATAAAAATTGGAATTCTAGAGCAGTTTCTCGAGAAAAGAAATAGAAAGGTCAAGAACTTCTGATGACAGCAGAAAAAGGTAATCCTTTCTTTCAGGTCTAAAAGATGGCCATTGCGTCCACAAATCTCAGCCAACAGAAAGGTCAGTGAGCAGTGTACTGACTATTTCAGGGGTGTAGCTACATAGTGCTACACATCTACATGTCCTGAGATATTTTTACATTGGTGTAGGATAGAAAAATATTCTGATGAATTACAGATTTTCCCATGTGGACAATTTTGAGTATCATGTAAATACAGCTTATGTAACAGGTATACAAGTCATTACAAACAAATAAAAACTATTTTGGCTCAAACTAAAAAGAAAGTTACCTGAGAGGTCTACGCATTTTAGTTAATTCTCTCAGATCACCAATACATATAGACTATAAAGTTTAAAGGAAATTGTTTTTGGCACAATTTCAATTCCATTTTGGATTGTTATTATATAGAGTGCTTCTCAAAAATAGTGTAAGCAAGGGCCAGGGAGATGGCTCAGTAGAATAAGTGCTTGCCTGGCAAGTGCAAGGGCCTGAGTTCAATCCCTGGTTCCACCAAATAAATAAATAAATAAATAAATAAATAAATAAATAAAGTAGTGTAAGATATCTACTTTAAAATACCACTCCAACCCATAGCTGATTAATTTATTAATTTTCAGTATTTTTTTAATCTTTCATTTATTTGGTACAGGGTCTCTTACACAGCTTGGACTCTTATTGATCCTCCTGTAGCACCCTTTCCAGTGCTAAGAGTCCAGGTGTGCACCACTATGCCCAGTTTCAGTATCTGTCTCGGTGCTCAGGGGCAGCTCAGCCTGCGGTACCAGAGGTTGAAGCTGGGTCCTTGTGCTTGCCAGGCAGGTGTGTAGAGTGCTGAACTATCTCCCTAGCCTGATAAATTACTTTTTATTTTCCCTTGTATTGAAAAGTTCTCAGTTCATTTTTAAACGGTTCAGTGTACATACTTTGATGATAAAACCATTCATCATTTCCAAAGGAAATATTCTATATCTCTCCAAAACATTGTGACCTGGTGCATTATGTATCCATAGGAAAACCAAACACAAACAGCTGCTAATCAGCCTATTTGCATTTTCCCCCCAAATTTCCTTACCACATTCTGCGTGACTCTGCTATAACATTTGCTATGTAATTTTATTCACTGTCGATGCCTGGTTGTAAACACTGCTGCCCATTCCTTTGTGTATGTTCAGTGTACACCATAGTATTAAGTAAACAATTTTATTGAATGATGATTATTTTGCAATAAAATAGAAGGAGAAGGACCAAATAGATAATGGAATTGTCTGTCTACTACTGGATGAAGCTCTTGCTACCTAGTGTTCTATTCTGACAGCTTTGTCTATGAATTCCACGTACTTTTTCAATTTGATTAAGTCTGCCTGCTGCTCTAAATGTTGAATTCATACTGGTTCCTGCCAGCCTCCTCAGACAGGAAGTAATGGTGCAAGTCTTAAAGCCAGCTGGGACACATGTGCCTAAGGAATGGATACCTCTGGAAAGATTTCAGTGTAAAATGCTTTAGAATACTTACTGAACGCATTTTAGAGCTCTGAGGAAGCTTAGCTGAGGTTTGTGTGATGAATTGTTATCCCAGTATTTATAATTAGCGAAAACATAAAGTATGTGTAGCTTTCAAGAATATGAAACATTACTTTCATTGTTAATAGTTTGTCTGAAACTGTCATTTAATTCTATTGGTAAATATGAAAATACCCTCAAAATCAGAAGAGTAAAGCAAAATAATTGGCTCTTATTCCTGAAAACTACTGGTACAAATTAACCGAAAAAGAAAAAAAAAATTGTGATGATGCCTAAGTTGTGCATGGCCGGAACAAAAATTATGTTTTAAAGGTACAGAAAACATTAGTTTAAAAATTAAGAATACTAATTTGACTTAGGATTTTCTTTAAAAAGAATAATAGCACTGCATTGCACTACAATTATGTGTCTATTAAGAGATAAAACTCACAGGTAATTGTTGTCTGTATTGACAGTGTCATGATTAGCGTGTGTTTTAATTGGTACCCTCCAGTGGCATTAACTACGTGCTTCAATAGCACTGCAATGCCGAAGTCACCGTCACGAGATGTACCTCGTAAGCCGCGGAGGAGTGTGACTGAGAGGGAAACCTGCTGTACTAGGAGGAGGCTTTCAACAGTGCTTTGTAACGTAGAGCTCTATACTGTATGAAATAGCCCCAACACCTAATAATTTGTGTAATAATTACATTTGATAATTATTAATTGAAGGTATAATCAGCCATATTTGAGCAGTCTGCTGCCTAATCTGACTAGCTGACTCTGTGCAGACTGTCTGTATTCTGATAAAGAAGAACCTAAGAATTTCACAATTCAGTTAGTTGACCAAGCAAGATTCTCCATGTTAAAAAAAAAAAAAAAAAGCTGGATCAGGGTGATGGCCTGTAATCCCAGCACTTAAGGTTAAAGGCAGGAGAATTGGGAGTTCAAGGCCATTGTGCAATATGTAGTGAGACACAGTAATAATAAAGAAAGAAACTTTAGAGAAATTTGACATTAAATTATCTCCTCCAGGAATTAAACACCAGTCTTGATTCTCTGGAAAATCACCCCATCCTCCTCTCTTGAGTATATTGCAGTAGAGCTACAATGAAGTAATTTGAACATTTAAAAACTTGTACAATGCCTCATTTCTCGCATCCAAGTCATTTAAATTCTTTCCTCAGAGCCTGTTTTCCACCAAGTTGGGTCCAAGTTTAGCAGTTGAGTCCAAAAGTTCACCCGAACTTTTGATTCACATAAATATTTTTCAATAAATATAATTAAATTTGTATTATCAGATTCAATGAGGTCAAAGTGATTTCTATTTCAATGATTAGCAAATAATATTTCAAGTCTAAGGTTTGAAGATTGTTTTTGCCCTTTAGCTGGAACATTTTTTTGTCTTAATTAGAGTCCATCTATTTACTTTTGGGCTTACAGACTGCACTGAAAACAAGCTTCGGGTTTGAAATTCTAATCCCCTGAAGAAAACAGAGTAAAATAGGCCAGAATGAGTTGTTCTCGTACACAGTTCTTTTCTGTTTGTGCTATGTTGATCTTCATATATTGAAAAATGTTCCCTTCTCGGTATTGAACTGTGAATGTGCCAAACAAATTCAATTCCTCTTTGGTTCCACGCCTCTGTCGGCTGGGGTGAGAGGTTTCTCTGGATTTCCATGTTGCTGGTGCTTCTGGTGCATTTTCATCTTCTGAAATGGTTTGGTGGTGTCAAAGGCTACTGTTTTGCCATCCCTTTACTTGAAACATTTTTATGCTTATATTGAGATGATATTTAACTGGAATAAAAGAGGACATTTAATCAGTGAATTTAGATACAAAACAGATGGTATATTTGGAATATATATATTTCTTTTAAAAAATATTGACTCAAAAACTTTCCTAATATTACCTTTTTATTTGGACAAATCTACATGCCTTTTAAAAATGGTAACAATTCATGTATTTTTTTTAAATTGGAGTGAGTGAAAAAATGCCTAAATTATATCAGTGTATTTTTCAATTTGCTAATAATATAATATTTTATGTGATGACATCAAGTAAGTCCTGAAATTAACAATGAAAACTTAGTGAACATAATTTACATTGGAAATAAATACATTTTAAATTTTTGGTTTTGTCTTTGATTTGCTTTGTTATAGTAAAAAAAGTAATGCACTTATAAAATGGAAAAACTACAGTAAGTTTTAGTTAATTGAGTACACATTGTAGTTCACTAATATCTGCCATCAATCATGATGAATTCTATGCTTCCCAATCAAAGAACATTATTCCATTTCATTCCAGAGGACACCAGATTCTCGTTACGATTGGGGCAGTTTTTACAAAGTGTGAATGAGTGTAATAGCACCCCATCAATCTGAGATGCTTGTTAAAATGTAGATTCTGGGGCTACATCTCAGGCATCACTAAAATGTAGGTGTGTTAATTCTACAGGTTCTTCTTATAGGTTATGTTTCAAAACATCAGGCTGCAGTCACCAAAGCATAAAAGGGCATTATACTGGAGAAATGAGAGCATGGGAAATAGACCTTGAGTGCCTTGTCAAAGGCAATTAAGTCTTTATCAAGATCTGGTTGAAGTCAGATAGAGTACCAATTATAATAGAAGGGGAAACAAGTCCATAAATTATCATCAATTTAAGTAGTTACCTGAAATTATCGCAAAATATTTTGTTATTAGCAGACTGAGAAACAAGTTTTGGAAACAGTTTTGGAAAACATACTTATTTGATTTAGACATTTTAAAATTTGTTCACCTCAAATAAACATATTCATTGTGGGCATGTTTTTAATAAGCATAGAGATTATTTGTGCAAATATCAAGTAAAATTGAAAAAAAATTGACACAATTTTAGAAAACTAAAATCCATATATTTAAAATATGCCATCTATATTGTATCTAAATCCAGAAAGTGCTGTTCCTCATTTATTGTATTTAAATATTATTTTAGTATATGTATGGAACAATTTTTGAGATAATGGTTAACTATTAGCATTGGGGGAAGGGAGGGAAAAATGAAAATTGCAATTAGGATGTGTTGTATAACTTGTTAGAAATAGACACATAGAATATAAGTCATTATCTATGTGTGATGACCTTATTTATAATGCAAACCATGAGGAAATGAAGAATCTATTACTTTATTATCCTTTATTAATGAGGTATAATTATTTTGTTTAATTTTAAATTGTATCAACTCTTCTACCAACTCAATTATACAAAAAGAAACACAGACAATTTTCTACTGCAATACTTTATTCCTGTTAAGATTTCACTATTTTGAATATTGACTTTTAATTTTTCATGAATTATTTCTTTGATCTTTTCATTTAATAGAGTTAGAATATGTAGATATTTTATGATGTGGCTCTTTTTTTTTTTTTTTTTTTTTGGTAGTGCCAGGAATCGAACTCACTTATTCCACTGACCTATCTCCCCAGGTCCCTGTAGATATTTTATAAATAAGAAAAAATAATCAAAATCCTAACATTTTTATAGCTAGCACGACGGTCGTTTCTTCTATTATTCAGTGTAACATGATTAACACGAAGGCTGTAACTGAAATACTTCAGTTATCAGACTGAACTGAGGTCAGATACCAGGTATAATCTGTGTGTGTGTTTATGTGTGTGTATGTGTGCATTTCAAAATGTATATAGCCAATGAGTCCTTGAATAATGTGAAAGTTACAAATAAGTAATAATACCGTCATAGGTATAATGATAAGTTAAAAATTAAATAGAATTATCAATCTTAATCACTGAAATGCAAATATTATGAAATGCATCACATTATTGTTTTGATTCAAAGTGGTAGCAATCACAGAACTCCCACTTTCAGTGGGACAACTTATGACATTTCCCTTTACATTAGTACTAGAGCAATACACAGTCAAGAAATAACTGTCTTTCCAAATTTTATTTTCATCCAGCCATGTGCTTTAGCTTCATGGCAGCTAGCTGTGTCTCCTCTTAGCCACACAGCAAAGAGGTTAAAAAAGAACACAGGTACAGTTTTGTCAGTAATTTTCACATGTGAATAGCTGGTTAACTACAGGAGCTATCCAGTAAATAAACTTTCTGTTACCTAATTTCTCCTACTGTACACTAATATGTGTCTTGAGGTTGTTAATGGAACGCTACACAAAGCTGTCGTGTTTCATGAGTTATGTATTTGAAATGCATACTCAACACATATTTTCAAATTATGATGAGTTTATTGGTCTTTGACTCCATCATAAGCCAAAAAGTTGTGCATCATTTTGCATGTGTATATGAATGCATGTTAATATCCATCTATCTAGTTCTGTCTACCTATTAACCTATCTCTCTTCATAACCACATTTCAATATTTTACAGTGCAACTGAGCCCCAGCAGTCATCTGCAAGTGTCCAGTAAATACTGGTGAATGAGTGAATATAGGATTTAACATAGGAGTTGTAGAAGTGATTGTGGACAAAATTTAGAAAGCACATTAGTTTCTTTTGGATATTTTAAGCCTTGTACTCAGTTTATTTAGGTTTTTTTCTAAGCAAGACCTCTATTCACCTCTTGCATAGATTATTTTAATTATTTGGTGGTCCTTAATCCCAAATCTTTTTCCTACCAGTATCACTGAACATTCCACGTTTAGCACAATATTGAGCATGTCACTCTATTGATAAAACTCTCCTGTAATCCTCTTTCATCTTTAAAACTAATGCAGATTGTAAAACATGGTAAATTATTCTGATATTTCCTTACTACTTCAGGTTTCCTTTAAGTATTGGGTTGTGCTGAACCTTATTGCACCATTTCATCTGAATGACACTCCTTCTGTTGCATCAGGATGCTGTACAAACTTTCTTCTCCCTGTGACGCATAAACCCTGCTTCTTGTAGCACTTTAAAATTGGCCACCTTCCCAGATTTTCCCAGACAACTTCTCAGGTACAATATTCTTACCATATAAAGCACAGCAGTGTCCTTGTGTAACCGTAACCATCAGAGTCACTGGTACTGACACAAAACGTATTTTTTTTTTCTTTTCATGAGCAGCCAAATCTCAGGTTCAGGTGTATATATACAAGCAAATGTATCTTTAAATTGCATTAGGAATCAGTGTTAAATTTCATTTATTAATTATATTCCTAGCAGTTAAATGTATGTGAGGTTAGTAAGCTGTTGATGACAGGAAAATAAAATAATAAAATCAAGCAAATATTGAAGTATTTCCATAGAAATATTGTTTCTGAATACTGTCTCCTCAAACTATTTTTCTTAGGGTTACTACAAATTCTATGAAATGAAAAATCCCACGTATCAAATACTACATGGAGTCCTACTTTCACTGAGCTGTTTTTATCTGAGCAAAAGTGTCTTTGGCAATTTTGACAGGTTTTCTAGAAAGTGTTTCTCTCAGGGAGGACACATGTGCGGGGAGAGCAGTTGATGCTTGAGGGAGAAAGAGGCGCATTCTTTCCCTGCAGAACAGCTAACGGGTAAAGGACCAAAAGTGAAGAAGTAAGCAGAGCTGGGTGGGAGAAGAAGCAGTCCCGGAGCTGCTCTGGAGACCAGGCCGCTAGTGATATCCCCACTTGTACTTGGGCATAGTGGGTTTCCATTTAAAAGGAAATTAAACTATAATGAAGCTAATTTTATGTCTGCCAAGTTTGTTAAAGTAGTATTCTACGTTTACTCGTGCTGCTCAACTGAGCTGATACGATGCAGAAATGCCAGAAGAGTAGAATGTGCTTGTGTTTTCCTTTTCAGTTCCAAAACCCCACAATAATTTATTATATATTAATTCCGATAATTTAGTTCCTTTTAGATATTTCTATAATCTTTAGTCTTAGTCACTGATAATTTCCTAAGAAGTAACTTTTAGCAAGTTCAAGACATGGAGTGAAGGCATATGTTTATTCAATAATATTGTTCTAGAATAGCAGAAAATCCCTTTTGCCAACCATTTCATAAGTGTATATTTACTTTTACATATAAATGTATGCATGTACAGTAAACACATAAGCACATAGATACTTGTACAAAACAGAACTGAGAGACGATAGAAATCAGTATCTTTAGGGTTTACTGCAGGGAAAGGCACAAGAAAAAATACCTTAAAGTATATATTCTTCCTAATTATGGGTCAGTAGTTTCATTGAATTGGCCTTAGAGTGAGTAAATTTTAACATCCACTGGTGAAATATAAAACAAATGCTGGTCAATGATTTTCTTGTGAAATTTATGTTTTGTGTTCAACAACTGACTTTTCTTTTAATGATTATAATTTGATAATCTGAACTGTAAGAAATATACACCTTTCCTCAGTTGTTCAAACGATAACTCATTCCTTGTAATGGAAGGCTAAAATAATGTATTATTTTATCAAATTTGATGACTAGAATATTAATAGCTTCATTGTTTTTAAAATGAAGTTCCAATATTTGTGAATATTTTAGATGGAAATTAGCTTTAACATAGAGTAGACATTAGCATGTGTCAGACTTTTAAAGACCCATGTATTTGAATTCTTATTTACTAGACAGCAGTATCTGGGTGTGCCTTCTTTCTGAATTTTTGAAATATACTTATCTTTTCCCAGTGGACCCTTTGTGGAATTTATAGAACTTCTAATATTTCTAAGCTCTTACCAATGGTAGCTGATATCTTTGCAAAGTACTCTGATTGTCAAAATAATTGTTTAAACATTGTTATCTACAATTGTAAATACAGGAAATAATTATTTTGGCTACACTCTTGAATAAGTAGAGATGTGGGTATACCTATCATACTGTTAAGTTCTTGAGATCATTTGAAAAGCATGCTAATAAGAACCTAGAATATTCAGAGAAAATTTTCTGAAGCAGAAACTCTTTTCATATGTGTGGACCAAGTCATTGAATACAGATACTGTAATCCTAAGATTCTTTCCATGGGTCAAATTTATCTCTTGGGTTCATAAAGAAACTATATGACATTGTCATATTGTTTTGGTTTTGACCACCTATCCCTCTGGCTTACATTTATGATTGGCATGTATGAATACTTGCTTGTGAGATACATCATTAGGCATATGAGGAATGAATACTCATCACTTAAATGGAGCTTATGATTATGATTGGCATGCATTAATGTTTACTTGTAAAACACAATGTTAGGCATGTTAGAATGGAGCTTATGGCAAAAATAGAAAAAAACTCATAAAATTAATTTATTTAGCATACATCTATGAATACTTTCTGGCTGAAGAAATTTATTTGAAAATTCCTATTGAGGAAACTTGCTCAAATTTATTTAATTCATCTTTCCGAATTATTCAGCGTGGACAGAGTTGTTTTCCCCAAACACTGTTCACCAAGTTCTACAACACTAGAGATTTTTAGGCAGCTGAGAAATACTGGTAGTGCCAGCAACTGGTGGACATTCACACAGTTTCAATTACAGTGCTGTACAGAAGTATTTTAAAGTCTTACTGTGGCTATGTACACTTGTGGTATGTTGTGCGTTTATGGGTCACAACATAATTCAGTAGGGTCCTTAATGCATGAGTCTCCATCATTTCTTTGGAAACTTAGTAGTAAACTACGCTATTGTTAGGGGAAAGTATTTGAGTGAGAAGACAGAGATGAGCATGTATTGGTTGTTTCTCTAACTACATTTTCTAACCAGGGTCTTGCTCATGGTAGGCAGGTGCTCTACCACTCAACTACATTCCTGTCAGTTGGATTTTAAAGAGGTTTTTTTTTTTTTTAAACATTTATTTATTTATTTATTTAGAGACAGAGAGAGAGAGAGGAGAGAGAGAGAG
>NDGM011148152.1:0-26076 GCA_002564305.1 Octomys mimax | reverse complement strand
GAGTGATAATGTGAAAGGAGATGTCATACCATTTGGCGCTGTGACAGGACCACAGGCTGCCTTTCATGTACCGGCAGGAATTAGGTTTATTATAGCGGGATTATTGGGGGGCATAAAACACTGCACTGAGAACGGGGCTTTTGCAGCAAGTCCTGAATGCAAATGTGCAGGTCGGGAAGGCAGGGCCAGAGCTGGGGCCACAGATGCAACCCTTCTAAGTCCTGCAGACCAGGGAGGCCCTGCCAGAGGGGGGCGCCATCCTGTACTCCACATGCAGGAGGGGCCTTTGGAGACCACACCCCAGGGCCCACTCTGACCGTGGCACTGTAGCTGCAGGAGGCACAGCGAGCCAAGGAGCTCCAGCAGACCTGGGGTGACTCGAGGCACCCACCCCGACACGGGGCTGTGGCAGCAAGAGCACGCCTGCGCCTGCAGTGCCTGCTGCTTCTGTTCTCCGAGGGCCTTGCTCTGGTGAGCACGCCTGGCTGGACACACTGACAGCAGACTGCCTGCAGAGGCCTCGGGCCCTACACGAAGCAACAGCATGCGCTCCATCACCGTCTGCCAAAGGCCTGGAGTGAGACTCACGAGGACCTTGGCCAAGCCCATGAGTGTGACCATCAGGGCCACCAAGGCGGCTGCTACGAGCAGGTGCTGGCTGTGCCATGCCGCAGGCAGCCGACACTGGGCCAGAATGCTGCGTCCCTACATTCACTTGCTGCATCTCAACTCCCCGGGACGTGAGGCTCTCAGGTGCACTGGTGCTCCCACGAAGAAGCCCTGAGACCCTCCCCTTCCTCCACGTGAAGACACAGCGAGAAGGCACCACCCATCAGACACTGCCTCTCCTGCGGTGCAGGACATCTGGGAGCAGTGGGGGCTGAGATCAGCTAACACCCAGACAGCACCCTTGCCGGCCCACCTCCTAAGCCTCAGGGGCGGGGAGCAGCGAGCGCCCTTGAAGGGGCCAAGGCCAGGGAAACCCAGCCCCAGGGGCAGCTCTGCCATCCACTGCCTCCCTGCCTGTGCAGGGCCAAGCACACCTCAGAGCCAGACCAAATGTGTCCCTGGCCAGATGCACAGGAAGGCACAGGAAACAAGCTGGGTGCATGTGCCTCACTGGGCGAGCTTCAGAGGCAACGCCTGGTGGCTATTCCTGGACAAAACAAGAGGCTGTGTTGTGCCTTTGACCTCTTGCATTATGACATCTCCCCACAGCATCGAGGAACGCTAAGGTGACCAATGCGACGCTGAAGACAACAGTCCATGGGGCAGATGTACTAGCATGCCCTAGACAGAGATGCTGGGTGGAAGAAGCCAGCCACCACCTCCATGGGGCAGGGCAGCCACAGGACCACGCCCAGGCGGGGCAGGCAGTAGTCAGGCCCTCCACAGAGCCTGGGCCACTGCAGCCAGGGCCTACACGCCTGCTGCCTGCTGCCCTGCAGCGCAGGTATGGGACTGCACCTCTCGTCACCAGGTGTGCAGCCCCCAGGCACTACTGAGATGCGCTGTCCCAGGCCCCCACCCCAGTCTGCCCAACAGGGCTGTGACCTTGTTTCCTTGGCCATGGGGACTGTGGCAGAGAAGCCACCAAGGAAGGTGGAGCCTAGCTTCAGGGTGCTGAGGGCACGAAGCACGCATCTGTGGGCAGCGCCTATCATACCCCAGTCGGGATGTGCTGAGAAAGCTGCCTGGCAGAGGCAGGACTGGAGCCCATGGGCAGCCCTATGGTCTTGCCGAGGGGCAGTAAGGAGGGCTGAGGCCCAGCAGGTGGGGACAGCCCAGTGTCAGTGTCCCACCTGATGACCCCTGGCCCCTGCCATCCACCTGAGAACCAGACACACTAAAAACATGAAGAACAAATATTTTTTCTTCACAGGAGGAATTAAAAGATCAATGCAACTCTGTCTGTGTGCTTTATCTCAAAAAACAAACCCCAAAGTTGAATTAAGAAATCCCGTCATGTTTGCCCTGAAAATTCTCAAACTAATTAGGTAACAAAATGAACATGCCGAACAGACCAGGGGCTCTGGATGGGGAGTGGCCAGTGCGGCCCCCGAGAGCGTCCTGAGCACCTCCACTTCCCTTGGTCTTCTCTGATGTACCAGCACGGGGCAGCTGCACATGCTCACTGCCCTCCACCGTGCCCAGGAGAGTGGCCTGTGCTCAGGGCATGCCTCAAGGGACAGGTGTGTGCGCGGGGCGGTAAGGAGAGTGCTACATCCACGTGTCACATGAGATGGCCTCGGTGGCCCCGCTAGTGAGGCTCAAGTGTGCAGGTGCTGGGCACAAGCTCCACAGCCACCCTCCAAGCCTGGTGCTGTGGCTGGGTGCCTGCAGGATGGGGCACAGGGGCTCGGGACCCCACGGGGAGGGGTCCTAGGGGTCCCACCAGCTGTGTTTCAGAGCCTGGAATCCAGGTTTCTCCTGCTACCAAAAGCAGCCCACATGAGGCTGGACAATGCCTGAAAATTCGTCTTGTTATTAGACAAGCAAACCATGGACAGCTGGATTTTCCTGTGTCCACATTTTCGATGAAAGCATTGATCTGGGTTCTCCAGGCAGCATGTTCTAGGCAGGAGGGACCCTTGGTGGAGTGGGGAAGACAGGCATGCTGCCAAGCAGCCAGGCCCAACACAGGGCACGAGGACATGGAACTCGAGGAGGACACTAGCCCCTGGGCCCTGGTCCCCAGGTCCGACCCCTCACTCACACTTGGGTCCCCACACAGACTGCAGGGCTTGCAAGCTCACAGCTGCCCTACCCTGGAGTCAGACAGCTCTTACCAGGGCAGTGAGCACCACCTTGCAAACTGGTCTCGCAAGCTGAGCTTCTAATCACAGCAAGGGCACTTCATGAGCCCAGCACAGGGAGAGTCTCGAAGAAAATGCTCTGAAAGCAATGCCCGTATCATCATGGAGGCCTCGAGCCGTGCTGCACTGCCTCTCCTGCAGCACCCAGAGAGGCCCACCCAGGACCTGGCCTGTCTCTGCAGGGACCAAGGCCTTGGCCAGTGTCACAACAGCTGTTCCCACCTCTTCCTTGTGGCTCCCAGCCCAGCAAGATCAACCTGTCCCCTCCCACCTCAGCACTGGGCTCTCCCAGAATCCAGCTTTCAATCACCCAGTCTGGGCACTCTCCTCAGGAAACAGCCAGCGCCCACCCCCAGCTCTGATCACTGCCTCTTGCCCCTGCCCCACGCCATGACTACCATCTGCCCTGCCACAACCTGGTACCCAGCCCGTTGGTCCCAAGGCTCCACACCAAGTGACCCCTGGCATACCATGTGCACTTGAGACATGCTGGCTAAATTGAATCAGTGCAGGGAGATGGAAATGGGACAGACCCAGTTCACAGATGGCTGAGGTCCCTGGGTGACAGGAAGAAAAGCCCAGCCTGGCCTGCAGGAGGTGCTCCAAGGAGGTCTCTTGGGAGATGACCATGGCTGCAGGCTGGCGGCAGGCAGGGCCGGCTCTCAGTGATGGCAGTGGGAGAGGTTGTGGGGCAAAGCCTACGTCACCAGCTCAGGGTCTCCACAGCAGAGCCACAGCTCTGTCTCTCAGGCTGAGGTCTGGACCTGGGCCTGGCCACATGTGCAGCAGGCCAGCTGAGGTGGCCTGTGGCGGGGGAGGGCACAGCCAGGCTGCGATGAACCAAGTTGAGGAGGGAGCTGGTCCCACCCTGCATGGCTTCCCTCCCTGTTGCCTTCCGGATGTGGGGCGCTGGACTGATCCATCTGAAGCATGGGGAGCTCAGGGGCAGCCAGACGCTCTCTGACCTCTTTCTCCCCCAGTGTTAACACAAATCCAAGCACCTCTGCCTCAGCCTCACACCAGCGCCTCTGAAGTGACCGGGGTGGCCTGTACCTGGAGCCCGGAGAAGGCCTCTCGGGCTGGCCAGTACGCGGCCCGCCTCGCTCTTCTTTCAGGCCAGGGGCACTTATTTCCCTGCTAGACTTGTTTGGGTGTCCCTGAAGGCTGCAAGTGGGACATGTGACAGCTGGGGGGGGGGACTTTCATGAGCCTGAGATGTGATTATACCTCTGCAGGGACAGGACAGACGAGCTTCCCTGAGTTTATCTGCCTTAGATATCAAATCCCATTAATGAGATAATAAGAGCTTTCAATTAATGATGTGAATGGTGGGTGTAATTTTTCCTTTAATGGCAAGATTAATTCACAGGCAGAACCAAGCAAAGGAGAGAGACGCTGGTGAACCTCGGCTTGCGGCTGCCCTGAGCCCCTTGCAGGCTGGCTCCTTCCAATGGAGGTCACCAGGCACGCAAAAAGCTGGCCTGGGCCTGTGGAGGGGGGCCGAGTCCAGAGTGGAGATGCCGACCTCCCCCAGGCCATAGACCCCTCACGAAAGGGAGTCCCGTCTGAGCAGACCCCAGGAAGGACACAGCGGCCTGCGAGGATGCCCAGGCTGTGCTCATTGTCTGGAGGAAAGCGGCCACCCACCAGGCCGACTCAGGAGCGGCGCAGGTCACACCCCAGCAGCACTGCGCAAGCCCCTGCTGCCCTCCTGCCAGTCAGCCAGGAGGCACAGAGGCCCAGGGCTGCAGCAAGGCACAGATAGCAGGCCTGCTTGGCTCCCATGGCACACAGAAGTGTCCCGAGAAGCTGCCCCGTGGAACCCCAACCCTGCCTGCTGCCACCTCTGGGGTGCAGCAACTGCAGCTGCTTGCACAACTTGGCGTCAGTCAGTGAGGGACCCCGCGCATAACGCGTCCGTCTAGGATGGCGCCCCCCAGAGCTGCACAGCAGCAGTTTCCACAGTATGCTCTGATGTTCCCACAATGATGAGGCTGCCCAGCAGTGGTCCCAGAGCGTGTCCCCTTGCTAGAGGGCCTGAATCTCAGAAGTACCCAGGAGTAGAATCACTGCCAGGGCCCCGGCCTGTCCCACACGCATGGTGCCTTCAGCATGAGCCACTCTCAGAGCCCCGCCCCAGGCCTACGTAGAATGCAACTGCTGCACCCTGGGCGTGGAACCTCTTAGACACCGGGCTTTCATGATTCTACTTTGACCCTGTTCAGCTCCAAGTCATCTGCCCCCTTCGCTGGCAGTGGCCCTAAGTCCTTGAGCAGCTGGGGACAGCATGGCTGCGGAAGGGCCAACCCTAGCTATGCTTTGTGCTCCATGCCTGTGTTGCATGGACGCATGGGTGAGCGCCTCATGAAGCACCCAGGATCTCCATTTCACAAAAGCTGCCAAGAAGCACCAACCTCCCTCTCTGGTGTCCATCGCCTTCACTTCTCAGGGGCAAACGCAGTTTTCCAAGACCACAGCAGCTGCCTCGACACTAAATTGCATCCAACGTGGCCTGGAATCCCTGAACTGACCCAGTGCATACCCAGAACCTCGGCTGCTGCTAAGTCACAGCCACAGGCCAGAGCCACCACGGCCACGCACTGCGACACGGGTGGGCATTCCTCGGGCTCACAGTGTTCTCCCAAGCCATTTCCAAGGAGCTCTCTCCAGTCGGGGCAGTGGTCCCCTCATTCCCTCTGTGCCTCAGCACCCTTGGGTGCATGCGGATGGCACAGAGTTCAGTACCAAGGACTAGGGAGCTTGGCGCCTACAGGCACACAGGGCAGATCCCGCCTTCTGCATTTCTAGAACCAGGTCCACCCTGCTGTGGATGTGGCCTTCCCTCTGGGGTGTGCGGGCAAAGCTGACCTTCGGGCACAGCCTACTGAGCACTTGGATCAGCAGAACCAGAGAGGCCCAGCGGGATGTGCCTGTGAGGCCCACCGGTGAGCGGGGGGGCGGGGCAGCACGGTCCCTCCAGCCAGGGGCTGGAGTCAGGGGGATCCAGGCTTTAAGCACTTCCCTTTGTTCTGCTCCCTGCCCCGAACAATGGACAGTACAGAGGGAACCCAGAGAAAGAAATGAGAAGCCACCTTGTTCTACTAAGTGGGCAGAGGGCAAGGAGGAGGGCGCTGCAGCAGAAGCCTGTGATCTGGAGAAACCCGAGGTGGGAGTGAGGTTCCTGGCTGCCAGGCCTCAGTGCCCAGCCAGGGTGAAGCCCACGGCCACAGGGCTCAGAGCGGGGCCAGTGACAGCACTCAGATCGGGGTACCTAACAGTGGCAAGGAAAGCACTGGGAAGTAGCTGGCAGCCTCGAGGCAACAGAAAGAGAGCTCAGCAGTGGCTTCCAAGCTGCAGGCAGCAGCCTCGACCTCCACGCCCGCCTGGAGGGCAGCCCGCTGGAACAGACTGCAGCAGCCCATCCCTCCAGGACGCTCCCCTCCAAGTGCTCAGGCTGTGTCCTACCAAAGGAGGAACAAGCAAGAGGCCACCAGGGTTACCCCTACCAGTGGAACGCAGGAGAGGCCTGGGGCAGGGCGGCCCACAGCAGCTGTCCCAGGAGTGTCGGGAGGTCCAGCCCTAGGTGGACACAGATGCAAAATGCTCTCGGTACATCTGCTCCAAGGAGACTGTCCCCCGACCAGCTGCCAGGGATGACGAGCGTGCAGTCCACAGGAGGAGGCTGGGGGCGAGGCCAGGGGCACTGGAGCATGTGAGAAGGGCACCACAGCATGCGCCCCAGGGCCTCGGCACAACCTGCACTCATGGCCACGTGGAGGGCACAGCAGCTCACCAGGGGCAGGAAGGGACACAGCTCTGCCTCGTGTGCGCCAGGGACCCTGGTAGGGTGAGCACCACTTCTCATCTGCCTTTCTTGCTGTGGATATTTGCTGAAGGGTGAGACAGCCAGAAACAGCTATTTAGAAAGAGATTAAGCCACACCAGAAAGCAAACCCGACCCAGTGGCCAAGGGCTGCCTGCAGAGGGGAGCAGGGCCAAGGCCAGGAGAGCCCAGTCTTCCAGGGGCACACATACAGGACTCCGGGCAGGGACTCAGGCCCCGCCCCCCTCTGCAGGCCTCCTCCTGGCTGAGGTCCTCTGTGAAGTCAAGGAAGCTCAAGGTGAGCAGGCGATGACCCCATAGGCCTCGGGATCTCAGACCATCCAGTGATGGCCTGGACACCACACAGCGCTGCGTAGTCTCTCAACACAGGTGACCATTCACACAAATCGCAATGACAGGCGTCCTAAGGAACATGCAGAGACCACTAAGGGGCAGGACCCAGCAGCTCCAAGGGGTGGAGAATCAGTACCCAAAAGATGATGTTATTTACTGTGGTATGATTTCAAAATAAGAGAAAAGGAATGCCCGTAAAGCTGGGCCACAGGCAGCGGGTGCAGGGGCCAGGCGTGCGCGTGCGGTGCATACTGCACACAAGACTGGCCTCTGGCTCGCTGTGGGGGTGGGGGGAGCCCAGTCTTCACCTGCACCCCACACACAGCAAAGAATTGGGCATTCCAGCAGCTTCTGGAGATCAGACACTGACAGCCTCGAACCCAGAGCAAAGCGCAGCCTCCCTGGGACAGGGGCCTGAGGGGCCTGGTAACAGGCCAGCCACGGCCCAGGCCGCACAGGCTGAGGTTCCAGCTGCTTGCCCTGGAGAAAGTAAAACCCCTCACGAGAGGGATGATTTAATAAAATATATAGGTATGTCTGAGCACGGTCATGGGACGAAATCGATTTTCTGCAGGCTTGTGCAGACTTCCCTTTCTGTCTCCAAGAACTGCCCTTCGAGCTCTGCTCTTGCAGGGACCGTGACCGCAGCACCACTGGAACCTCTCCTAGAAGGCAGCTGTGCAGGCACACGGGCGTGCAGGCACACGTGGGCATCTCTCCACTAAAGGCCACCTCAGGGTAGGCAGGAGGCCAGGCCTGCGCCAGGCCAGTGCAGGCACACGGGGGCGTCCCTCCACAAAAGGCCGCCTCAGGGTGGGCCAGAGGCCAGGCCTGCACCAGGCTGGGTCAGGGCCAGCAGCTCCTTCCTGCCCCAGCCACTCGCTGAGCCTCTATCAAGGGGACTCCCCCAAGAAGTGGTGAGGACTGGGGAAACGTGGACAGGAATGGGTGCAGGGAAGGGTGGCTCGGTGGGGGAGGGGAACAGAGCAAAGGCGGAGACCCCATGCTGCAAAGAGAGTGACCACCAGGTGCGCCCTGACAGTGGGTGCCCGCACCCCTCAGCAAGTCCTGTCTGTGGATGGTGCCCTCTCTGTGGCCCTAGCGACCCTGACACTTGAAGCGCTTGGCCACTGCTGCTCAACATGCTGGCGAGCCGCAGGCCACCCATCCCCAGACAGAAGTGAGGGGCTGTGTGTGCCAGCCGAGTAAACACAGCCTCTCCGTGCAATACTGAAAGCACAGGGTCACTGTGGCAGAAGAAGGCCAAGTGCGCGCTCGAGGTGGCAAAGCCGTTTGCTTTATGACTAAGTAAGAATTCCCACTTGCAGAAAAAGAAAGGCTTGCTTTCCAGAGAGTGATAAAAACAAAAAGAAAATCAGTTAATCATTCCCGCCGTTTCCTGAGAGGTTCTAGGGGTGTGGACATGTGCATGTCCTCATGGACGCAAGAGAGTGTACTGTACGCGTGTACCAGGCATCTCTGTGTGCATTGGTGCGTGCTGGGTGCCTACGTATATAGTGTGTGAGACCTGTGTGCATGCAAGCCTCCAAGAACATGCTTCAGGTATACATGCGTTTATGCACACATGCATGTACTATGTGTATTCACATGTCCGCATGTGTTTGTGGCTGCCTGTCTGTCTGTGAAGCGTCTATGGCCCTGGGCTCCTCCTGCCTGCATAAGGAGTTTGGTGATACCTTGGCTCCTCTCACCATCCACCTCCCGTCTGACTGGCGGATGGCAGAGCCTGGGTGCCCAGTGCAGACCAGCACAGGCTCCCAGGAGGCCCTGCTGGGAGTGCACATCACGCCAGGTTCCCAGGCCCCAGAGCATGGAGCCCTGGTGCTCCCGAGGCTTCCACCCCAGTCCTCTTGCCAGCCCTGCAGGCCTGAGACAACTGTGGCACACAAGACCAGGGCAGCTGTGCTAGTCCTGCAGCGCTGCCTTGGGCCGAGCACCCACCCAAGTGCAGGGTGTCACTCCCGAGGAGCCCTCTGTCCAGGTCCACGGGTCGGGGGCTGCTGCTGCTCACACAGGCTCTGAGGGGCGGAGCATGCTTGTCCTGGTGTGCTCCCTGCTCCCCTGGCTGCCCGGGGTCTTGGAGAAGCTGCCCTACTGCACGCATCACTGTCCTGTCCCTGGGATGCAGTTCCCAAGATCCCAACTTAAGGGAGGAGAGGTCTGACTTAAGGCACCTGACCCTGCCTGCGCCCCGCAGGGTGTCCACTTGCACGGCTCAGGTGGCAGGAAGGGGCACCAGTCCTGGGTTCTCCCTGCCCAGAAAGGCCCAGCCTCCCCGAAAACATCCCGCTTCCTCCTCTGGGGTGCTGAGAGCCCCTGCTCTGCCAGCTGCACCTGATGCTGCGCAGCAAAGCTCAGCCCCTGTGCTCGCGCACTCTGGGTGCCAGGCAACTCTGGGCCCTGGGGAACGCAGCAGGCACTGCTCAGCAGGTCCCCACCAGCCAGGGCCACCCCACCCCCGCAAGCCACTGATCGCCTCTCTAGGAAGTTCTTTCAGCCCAACTATACCTGAGCCACAGAAGAGGCCTCCTTACTCTCCGTGGACCCCAGCCCCTGTCAGCCCCCTGGGGCCTCTTCTGACTGCCTCGCTCCTTTCATCCTCCCTCGTGCCTCATCTTCAGCCTTTGATCATTATTCTGATGAGAACACTGCTATTGGATTTTGCAGCCTGTACTCCGCTTCCCTCAGAAGTGACCTGGCCCTTCCCGCCCTGCCGCTGTTGCCGCGGTGCGGGGCGTCACTCCCGAGGAGCCCTCTGTCCAGGTCCCAGGGGCCAGGGACTGCTACTACTCACGTGGGCACTGAGGGGCGGAGCGCACTTGGCCTGGCGGGCTCCCTGCGTCCCCTGGCTGCTGGGGGGTCTCGGAGCAGCTGCCCTACTGCACGCGTCACTGGCTGTCCCTGGGACACAGTTCCCAAGATCCCAACTTAAGGGAGGAGAGGTCTGATTCAGTGCAGTCTCAGGAGACCCAGGACATGGGTGGGTGGCTCCGAAGAAGAAAAGCCAAGGTGGCAGGCTGCGGCCGGCCGGCCGGACTACTACTCACCCCGGCTGGTAGGCGGGGCGGGGCAGCAGGAGAGGCGCAGCCCAGACGAGGCGTCGCGCCCATGCTCTGGGCGCCTTCATCCTCTGCCACTCCCTGTCCTCTCCCTGCTGCAGCCCCACCTGCTGCTGCCTGGCCCATCCCTGAAGGTGCTGCTGGGGTCTCTCTGTCTCCAGCCTCTGTCCTCACCCATGTCGCCAGCACGGCCACACAGTGTCCTATACACCGGCACTCACGGTGCACGACCTCATCTGAGCCCCAAGTACTCCAGCTCCTCAGGCCCCTCACAGTCCCAGGGACAGCCACGCCCCCACCACTGGGGTCAGCCCTCTCCAGTCCCCTGGCTACAGTCCTCTGGGCTTCTGCCTCATTGCAAGAGCACACTAGGCAGCGGCCATCTCCAGGCACCCCGCCCTGCACACCATCCAGCCACAAAGTCCCTCAGCTGTCCCTCAATGTCCCTATTCCGAGGAGCCCATGGCTCCCTGGCTTCCAGCCTCTGCTCTGTCCGCTCCTTCCTGTGTGGCCCCAGGCAGGCAGCTGCCCTCGAGGTGGAGAGAGGCCCCAGGGAGCCAGCCTGCTTGGTGTAGAGTCTGCTGGGTCCTGGCAGCCAGGTATAGGACAGGCTGCCACCTCGCTGTGCATGTGACCCGGGAATCTGCCCACCTTCAGCCTCAGGGCATCCTTCTCCCAGCCCTGGCACCGGCCCTGACTGACACAGCCCTGATGTCACCCTTGTCTGTCATCTGGCTGCCACCTATGAAAGGCCAGGGCCCTTGCACAGTGCACACGCAGCCCTCCCCACCCTGTGAGGGCCCAGACCCTGCGGACAGCCTCCTCTCCCAGGGAGCTTCGTGACGTCACCTGGAGCGCGGCGGGAGCTGGGGGCCCCAGGAGTCCTCTTTAAGAACAGTTCGAGTGGCTAATGCACCACAGGGCCTTGCAGACCCCACAACACTGCCATGTGAGCCCCGAGCTCCACTGCACGCCGTACGCCACACTCAGACACAAGTCTCCCAGGAGGGCACAACCACCCTCTCTGAAGAGAGCTTTCAATGGACTCAATTTTGTCTTTAAAATGTCCTGAAGTGGTAAAGTGGGAGACAAGCGACCCCCTCCTTGCATTCACGACACTGGCTGCCTCGCATGAGCGCAGGACACAAGCCTGTGCAGAAGCACCACGCACAGCGCCCTCGGCAGCACCACACAGCCTGAGACAGAGAAGGACACATAGGGCTGAGGCACGTTCGGTGGCCCGGTAGGCAGGACACCCCAAGAAGACCAGTGGGGCCCAGTGTGTGAGTCAGGACAGTGATGGCTCTGCCCTAGGAGCCAGCTCTCTGGGGGACAGAGGGTCTTTGGAGTCCCTAAACTGCCCAGTGAGCCACCACTGTCAATACCCAGGTGCTGGGGCTCCCCACATTTGAAAGGAAGATTTCAGCCCAGGAAGGGCACTGCAGTGACAGACATAAACACCGCTGCAGGTGGGTGGGAGGTGAGCCAGGCCAGGGCACCCAGGAGCCACCTTCCTTGCTACTTTATTCAGGACGAAGCGTGGGACAGGCGAGGGCCTACACGCCCAGTTCTGCTGACTCAGCTCCCTCCGAGCCCTAAAACCGTGAGCAACACCTTTCTGTTATTTAGGAGTTACTCAGCCTCAGGTACTTTGCGACAGCAGGGGGATGGAGGTCACAAACAGCCAAGGCCAGGACTCCTCGACAGGACTTCAGCTCTGGGAAGCGTGCAAAGACGCCAGGTTCTCCATTTCTCTCTGAGCAAGAGTGCGAGAATGGAGACAGCTCACCACAGAGATGCCTGCTGGCCTCAAGAGTGAGGCGTCGGCGATACATCTATGCCCAGATGAAACGCTGGTCCACTCAGGCTGGGGGCTGCTCAAGAGCCTTATCTTACATAACCTGCATGCTCCATGTCCTCTCGAAATACACAGCTCCTGTGTGGCCGGCCACGGAGGCCTGTCTGCCGGCCTTTCGCCTGGCCCTGCCACCCGAGCGAGGTCTGCCTACATCAGCGCTGTACCTGCACCTGGCAGCCGTCAGGGGACCATGCAGCAGCTCACCATCCCGCCCCTTATTTTCACTGACTCATGCGTCGTCTCCATCAGACACTGACTTCATTTTTCCCTATTTTAACTTCGTGAGTTCAAGGCGGTGTTGACTTCTTGGAGAAACGCTTCAAGCATTTTGCTTTGGGGTGTCTGAGGCCAGCACTGGCCCGTCTCCTGCGTCCAGGCACCTCCCGACCCACAGCACCGTTTCTGCCTCTTCCCGCTGTAGTGGGAGGGGCCAGCAGTGTGCAGCTGCTCGGCCACTCAGCTGCCCTCGGCATTCCCTGACTCTACAGGCTTCTGCTCAGGGAAGGCAGCCCGTGCCACGACTGCTCAGCTCATGCTGGGAGGGTTAATTATTTTCAAATATCCTATAAATACTAGGAAGAAGGTGTGCTCTCCATCCCACAGCTAGGTCCCACCCAGAACTCCCGGGCGCCTCCCTGCCTGGCAGACTCATGCCCACGGCCCTGCCTAGCCAGGAGCCAGTCCGAGCGCGTCCTGCCTGGCTTTGTTTCATTTCCCTACAGTTGACACAGTTTAAAATTCGTGTTTCAGAGACAGAAAAGGATCCAACCCAACTTCCAAGTGGGCTCCTGCAGGCGCCTCACCCAGCACCAGAGACAACCCTGCAGGCTGTGCCGCCTGCAGCACCGGCCTGACCACGTCCCCCTGGAAGCATCCACCTCAGAAGGTCCATGCCTCGGTGCCCCAGCCCAGCCCAGCCACGGACTGTACACAACCCCGCTGTGGCCCGCAGCCTCCAGGTAGAGCAGAGGCGCACCCACCAAGGGCCTTCACTCCTTCTGGCATGTCTTGCAGCTAAAACGCATGCCCAGGGCTCACCCATCCTGCCCACCTGCCATGGGCACAAAAGCATCTTCTTAAAATGTCACAACTGAAAGCAATTACGCACGCTCACCAGGACACCTCAGCTGCAGTATTTAATTTGTTTTCTCTTCCCATTTCCTTTCCATCTAGTCCAATTCGACACAACACGCTAGGTTCTGGACGTGCTTTCCATCTGGCCCCCATGACACGAAAGAAAAGCACTCATTTAGCTCAGTTTGCGCTCAGAAGGGGATCAGCCTGTAGCTCCCCTATGCATGTGGGGAGAGCTGGGGCTCAGGGGCTCTGTGCCCGAGCGGCACCCACACCCTGCACCTCACAGAGGGCTGGCGAGACCAGGGGCCTAACCCCAGGGCTTTCTTGCTGAACTACATCCCCAGACTCTTTTTCTTTATTTGAGGCAGGGTCTCACTAAGCTGCTACGTTCCCTGGACCAGGCTTGAACTTGAGATCCTGCTGTCTCCACCCCATGCAGTGCTTGGACTTGTAGGCCCTGCCATCACATGTGGGCCTGGAAAGGCACCTTAGGGACCCGCCTGGCGTGCACCTTCTCACTGTAACCCATGGAGAGCTCAGCACTTTACACAAGCATGCGATGGACACAGCAGCCTGTGCAGGGTGAGGTGAGCACGGCGTCCCTGCCCTCCCAGGCTGCAGTGAGTCCCACAAGCCACCCTGTGCTGCAGAGCCCAGCTGACCCAGTGCTGCTCCCAGCTCATCAGATGCTCCACCTGTGTCCTGTGCCCCTAAGGGGGTCCTAGCTGTGGTGCGTGCCCAGGCAGTGTGACTGTGCTACACAGCTGCTCACAAGAACAGGGGTCGCGGGGCTCTGGGGCCAGTGTGAGGCCAGTGTGCCCCACACCACCTTGTGAGGCGGGACCAGAGGAAATATGACAGAGCCGCAGCCCCTGCTTAAGGCCGCTTGCTGTTCTTTTTCAGCATTGCCTAGCTTGAGTGACTCTATACTGATCAAACTGTTTCATAGCAGTTGCGGTCAGAGCAGGTCAGCACGGAGCGCACTCTACGTTTCCAGAGGAAAACACTGTGGTCAGGTAAAGTACTTCTCACCACACCGTGGCTTAACACCACCCTTGGGCTGCTGCAAAGAGAACTCGAGCTCTCCGACTGTGGCGGCGACTGCCTCAGGCTCTCCTGGGCCGCTTCTCCAGCGTCACCTCTCTCACACTAAAGGAAACAGAGGGCCACAGGTCCACCATGTCCAGACCTGGATGAAGGCTGCCTCGCTCCATCCTTCTCCATCACCGTTGCCTCTTCACTGCACTCATGGCTTTCCCATGAGCATGTGGTCGCCATGCTGGAGCGTGGCCCAGGTCTGCCTGGAGTGGATTGCAGGGACTCCTGGGGTGACATGGACCTACGAATGCGGGCATGCATGGGACACTATGAGCTCCAGCCCCAGGCCCAGATAGGCTGGACACAGGCTATAGGAAGCTGAGGGCCAGGAGGGAATGATGCTGGGACCAGCAGGAAAGAGGATCGAGAATAACAGCTCCTAGAGTCTCCCAGGAGTCAGTGGAGGAACAGAGCGTGTGCAGGCCCATGGAAGCCAATGTGGCGGAGGCCACTGTCACCCTGAGTAGCCACTAGGCTTTTTTTTTTTTTTTCTCCAATACTGGGGATTGAACTCAGGGCCTTGTACTTATTCTACTGAGCTATCTCCCCGGCCTGACCACTAGGCTTTGCAGAAGCTGGTAACAGTCCCTGGCCAGGGGGTACTTGGCCAGTCTCACTCGACAGTGCCCCCTGGGGATAAGAAAGCATATGCAAGAGAAGGCAAGAGGGCTCAGGGAGCCCATGTGTCCAGCTGTGGCACTGGGGCCTGTCGGGTGTCTCTCAGGGCCTCCATGCTCCCAGGGGTCCCTGCCACCTGTGCAACAAGGCAGGAGCAGTGCCGGCCCGTGAGGCTCCCTGAAGGGCACAGGAGCCCCTGCCGATGACAAGGCAGCTCTACAAGGGACAAAGATGACCTCCTCTCCACCAGAAGCACCAAGGGTGGCAGCTTTGGGCCTACACAAGCCTTGGCCTGCTCAGCCCTCCTGGGGCAGCAATGTTTACCACAGGGGAGCAACAGAACCTCCTGGCTCTTCTCTCAGCCCTCAGAGACAACAGGGTGCTTGGCGCACAGGGCTAAGGGACAAGGAAACCAGTGAGTCATCACTGTGGACTCAGGGCCACCCAGCCCATCACTTCACCTGAAAATTGGGCCCATGGGCAAGGTGGAGGCAGGACACCTGCCCACCAGGGAGGAGCCCAGTACCTGCAGTGCTGGCTTCCCCACTGCTGGACCTCAGCCTGCCCCACCCCTGCTGGGCGGCCACAGGCAGAAAGACTTCCTGTCCACAGCTTAGGTTGTGGCAGCTGTCATTCATGAGAGGTGCGTGACTGGCGCTCAAGGCTCTGCCGGGGGCTGGGGACCCAGTCTACATGTGCAGCACAGCAGCTGGCCAGATGTGCACTCCAGGGCGCCTCTGAGGAAGGGTTCCCAGTCAGGGCGGAGACTGGCTCAGAGGGGTTAACATTTCCCGAGTTGTGCAGCTCCGAGATGTGCGCACCTTACCCAGCAAGGCCCCAGCACAGCCCAGGAGAGACGCCATGATGTGGATGCGACCTCTGTGCTGGAGTCACACGGCTCCACAGGGTCACCAGCTGGGCACTGCCTAGCAGCAGCGGGGCACAGCAAGCACCCCTGACCTCCCACAAGCACAATAAACCTCTCCCAGCAGAAAATCAACCTGGGCTCTTCTGGAAAGACGTATACTTACTTGAAAATCTCTTTCTTCTAGTATTTCTTTCCTCCATCTCACAAGGAAAGCAGCGCAAACGTACAAGTGGAAATGAGAAAAGCCCTCGGGTTCCGACTGTAAGAGAAAACAGGCGAGAGAACATTAATGCAAGCCGGGCAGCGCCCGAGCAGGCCCTGCAGCCTGGGCTGGGGAGATGGGCTGGCGACCCACTCGCCCTTACTGAACCACTTCATTGCAAAGTTCACATCCCATGAAAATGAACACCATGTGCGCCTCAGTACCAGAGCCTGATAAACAGGCAGCAAGCGCAGGCTTCACTGGAGCCCACAGGAAGCAGCTGTGGGCTGCCTGCAGGGTGCAGACGGCAGCCAGTGGGGACGCAGACAGAACTCTGGGAGCACCAGCTGGCCAGGTATAGAATCCGCTCCTCACTGCAACCAGGGAGGCAGTGCAGTCAGAGGCGCTGGGGTCACCACTATCCCTCCCACCACTGGATATGCCCGCCCTCTGCCTTCTCCTGATCTACACACACTGTGGGGGGACAGACCCTCGGGCTCCTGGGCCTGCAGAGCTCTGAGGGATGCCAGAGGTGGGCTTCGAAAGGTCCTCTGGGAACAGACAGGGCACAGAGCTGGTGAGGAGGGATGGCTGGGGGACAGGCTGAGATGTCAGTGATGTGGGCTGGGCAAGGGCAGAAAGCTTGGGAGAGAGCAAATTCTAGAGGCATCAGGAAAAGTTAAGCCTTGAAGACACATAGCCAAGTGAGCCCTGGGGTCCAAGGGAAAAGGGCACCAGGACAGCACCAGTGGTTGGACCCCAGTGACTAGAAGGATCAGCTTTCCATTTCCTAAATGGAGGGAAGGTCTGCAGAAGTTGGCAGGAGAAAGTGTGCTGGGGAAAGACGGCGACGTGTTCCTCACCACACACCAGGTCTGAGACACCCACAGGACAACATGGGAAGTGCTGTGGAACTCAGATGTGGCCCAGTGGTCTGGGCCAGATATCAGTGCTGCAACCGCAAGGACAAAGAGCAGCGGAGAGCAGGGGGCAGACAGTAGGGAACCCTAGGCTACAAGCGGACCAGTGGGACGGGCATGGGACATGACCAGTGACGCAGGGCCAGGAGCTCATGGGCAGGCAGGAAGGCTGCCTGGCGGCTGGCAATGAGCCACAAGCCTGTCTTCACCTCGCTCCACCGCAGTCTGGCACTGCCCTGCCCTCCGCTTCCTGACTGCCAAGGGGCCAGCAGGTTTCAACATTTCACCCTGGACAGTGGTGGAGCGCCAAGCCTTTGTAGATGCCCACCGCAGGTTTCCTTCCACACCTAATTCACCAGCGTCCTTAGCACAGGCGGCCACAACTCGCATCGAATGACCTCACACGGCCGCCCTCAATTGGTTAGTGGGCACACACGGCGCGCAGCATAGTTGCTGGAATACATGCAGGCAGCCCGGAGCGGGCCTTGTGTCCGCCCATGCAGCTGTAAGACCCGCTCTCAACCTCCCTGCTCCAACCACTGCCACTGGCCCTCTGCCCCATGTGCACAGACGGGGTTGGGACAGGTGTCCCCGGGTGCTTCTGGAGAGCTCCTGTAAGACAGAAAAGGCCTGACTTACTCAGCTTGGGGCAATTTTATTTTTCCAGGAAGTTTTCATCTAAATTTTTGAATTTGTTCACAATATTGTTTCCTTAAATATCCACTGCACTTGTAGTACTGTCCTACGTGGACTTCTTAATGTCACTTTTATGTGCCCTCACCTCAGCTTGTTCATCATGCCACAGGCTGGCTAATTTCCTCAGTCCTCCAAGACCCCCAGCGTCTGGTGCTGACCACGATGTCACGACCTCATTCTTTTCTGCAGCTCTTCATTATCGCCTTTCTGGTACCGACACTCTCCTTTCATTTCTTTATTGGCTATTTTCAAGCATACAAAAATCTACAGTAGCTCCTAGTTTTTCCTAGTTATTTTTCTAATTTAAGACAGCTGCCTCGCTCAGTAATGTACGGCCTCTCTTCACGACTGAAATAAGCACGCATTTATGCCCCTCTCCCCCCCAGTCGCCCGCTAGCTGCTCCCCACAGCTGCGTGGCTTGTTATGATCGCCTACTTGTGAGACAAGCACGGCTCCTTTAGGGTTTCCATACTTGGATCACAGCTTACCTATCAGTATGGTTTTGAATCTGCAAACACAAGTGGTTCGTTTCTGTTGTCTTTTTAGCATTTGTTGGTTATTAATTTGTAGCTTAATTGTGTTATAAAGGAATGTGACTTATACAATGCCGATTTTTAAAACTGGTTGAGATTTAATTTTTGCAGCAGACCGCAATCTACTTCCACATCCACAGAGTTGGTGCCAACACAGATCCAGATCCTGGGAGCCAGTCTGTCCAGATAGGGTGCACACCCTGCCCCTTGCCCTGCGGCCTGCAGCAGTGCGCCTGGCTTCTGCCACCCTGATGCCCCCCTTGTTAAGGTTAGTAAGACTAAATACCCATGACAGCCCCTTTAGCACCTGGAACACGCCAAGGTGTGTAGGAATGCCTCAGCGTATCGGCATGTATTAAGGGGGCATGCTCTGGAGGTCCTGGTTGGACACAGTGCTCCACAGGAGTCTGCTAAACAGTAACCAACAGTGGTGTTCAGGGCTGCCATACATCCTTTTTTTTTTTCATCTGCTTATGAGGTATCAATAATCAAGAGATGCTACAAGAGGAGATTTATTTGCTTCCTCCTTACACTTCTGCCAAACTTTGTTTTATTTTATACATGAGGAAGCTATGTTATAAGGTGCATACAAATTTAAACCTGTTTTACCTTCCTGAGGTAGCCAGCAAAATCAATGTCAGCATACACCACGCCTTCACCTCAAGCAAGGCTCTGGCTCTGAAGTCTTTGGATCGGAAGGTCATGGAGTTGGAGCCTCCTGTGATTGGGGCCTACACAGCAGCTTTTGTTCAGCAGCTGATATCAAACACACAATAAAATACACATACAGGTTACAGCTTGTCATGTTTTGCTGTACACAGGCACCTGTGGAAGCATCGGAACAACCAAGACGGTGCCGCACGGCCCGGAAGCGTCCGTGTGCCCCGCTGCAGTCCTCCGCAGGGCCGGCTCCACACTGCCGCTGCGCTCACGCTCCTGCTCCGACATGGAAATGGGACAGCATGACGGCGCCCTGCCTGGGCTGTGTGGTTTTGTTCTAGCTTCTCTCATTCTGTGTTGTTGAGATTCATCCCTAACGATGCAGGTATTACAGACAGTTGAGTTAGGTAAAACTTTTTTTTTTTTTTAATTTTAGGGAAGGGTCTACAGGGTGCTCAGGGTCTCACTACTAAATCTTGTAGAGATCCGCCTATTTACAGCCTCCCAAGAGCTGGGGTTACAGGTGCGCGCCACCATGTCCAATCTAAGGTAAAACTCTAAGAGACAGCCTGTTATCCTTTGTCTAGCTGTCCCCCCGAAGCACCATGCCGTCATAGCGCTGTTGCAGATGGCTGAGTCTAGAGAGTATGATGCTAGAACTAAGGAGGTGTGACTAGTGTATCAGCCCACTGATTGGTTCGGATTAGTTCTGGCTAGGATTAGGGGTGTGAATGCTCACGCCCTAGGGCAGGCAGCCTGCACACAATGTAGGGGACTCAAACGCTCTTGTGTGCCTCCTGTGTGGCTCTGTTATCTGTGGCCACCACGAGCTGCTCTCCTCTGCAATACCTCTCTGTCAAGCCACCCTGCCTTGGAGCCAGCCAAGTATGGGCTGAATCCTCTACCAACTGTGGGCTAAGTAACCGTTTCTTCCTTTATTTTGGGTGTCGGGTATTTCATCCCAGCAACAAGAGGAAAGTAACTTAGACACAGTTCAACAGGGCTAGAAGGCACGAGAGTCAATACAAAAGATAAAAACACATTACATCTGTGGCGGTGGCACATCCAGGGGAGACCGGACCTCAAGATAAAGACAAGACCAGGCTCACGTGGATCCCCAGGGGTAAGGAGGAACACCCTGCCTAATAGTCTCGATAGGACTGGGGTGCCTCGCTGAGTGACTACCACACTGAGACCCATCAGTTCCTGAGGAGTTCTTTGTTCCTTCCTTGTGCACCCGCTTTGTGACTTGCTTCCCCACTGGATCAACATATCCTAAGTGGCTATCCTTATAAATCTTACTAGTTGATTATAGTTTTGAACCTTGTACCCACCTTGTTTTGCTCTATAAAAGTACTGCCATAAAGTGGGGTCTGAAGCAACCCACTCGGGGCCCCTCTTTTTCTCAGGAGCTGGGTCTCTCCCGTTCAATAGATATTTCCTACGCCTAACCTCCATTGTTCCTTAGAATTCATTCTTCTGTTTGGGGGAGCATGAACTCAGTATATCTGACATCTAACAGGTGAGAGTTACAGGATTTCCTTTATATCATTTAGAGGTCTTATATCATTCTTGGAGGCCCCATCAAGATAACTGGAAGGAGATAAGAGTTTGATTTTGTTTCATGCATTCTGGTTTGTGTCTTGTTCATGTAACTAAAAATTGAAATCCTTGTTTTCCCATTGCTTATGCCTTAAATGTTTACACCTTGTCTCTTTTGCACATTGTCTTTTGTGAAATGTTAGTAAATGTTGAGAACATGGATGATTGTAGTGTTTCTTCAATGGGACATTTTGCTTTTCCAGGAAAGATCTTATGTTCCTGCCTTATATATGCTGCATCTGGACTTAACCTGTTGCTGAATTCACTCATGTTCCTTGCTTGACCTGGTCAGCTGTTGTTACGTTAGATAGCAGGACTAGGGAAAAGGAACATCAGAGCGTCCCCTAGTGGACTCTGACAGAAATGCTGGGTAATAATCTTTTGACAGGTTTTTAGACAACTTAATCTTCTTGTTTTATTTTGGTTTTTTTGAACCAGGGATTGAATTCAGGACCTTGAGCTTGTCAGGCAGGTGTATATGTTGCTGAGCTATCTCCCTGGCCTGGCAGCTTAATCTTTAACTGTCTCTTATAGAACTTTCAAAAACAGTGGTTACTCTCCCGGCTAGTTAGACACTCTTACAGCAGCTGCCAGTCTTCCAGAAGATAGGTCTCCCCAGCAACGCCTGGTTAATCCCCCATTGAAGCCAATGGGAACGTGCAGCACACAGGCAGCTGGGTTCTTTTCTGGGGACAGGTCTCTAACTGTGTGGAACCAGTGAAAGCTGAGAGGAAACTGAGGGGTCACAGTCAGGGCAATTCTCTGGCAGATACCGAAAGGTTCCTCCGTGGAAGCTGAGCCCTGACAGCCAGACTGGGAACCAGCAGAAAAACCTCCACCATCTGGCATCTCTACCTGCACTCCAGTGAGGTAAGTGGTAACCCATGCTATCTTCTGTCTCCTAGAGACCTGAAGTGACACTGTTAGAGGCCTCTCTTGAGCCTCCATTAAGACTTCAGTGACAAGACGGCGTGGTGGCGTGCACCTGTCACCTCAGCACTCGGGAGGCTGAAAACAGGAAAACCACTGAGTCTGATCTGTGTGATGAGACCCTGCACAGGACCCTATACTAAATACATCCAAGAAAAAAAAAAGAATCGAGTGACAAGTTTAAATTTTTCTCTTCCTACAAGTAAAACACCCCCACTATATGTCTTCATACATTTTGAGCTGGGCACAAATACAAAAAATAGTAACTAGACAAATCTTTGCTAGGACAGAAGTCTAAGTTAGGAAGTCCTCCCTAAGTTTTTCCAATTCACTGAGAGCTAACTTCAGAACTCCTTGACTGGCTGGACTGCCTTATTGGTAGGCCAGCCCTCCTTCCCGGAGGTCAGGCTGAAGCAGCAGGCAGCAACTGTTTGCCTTTCATGAGAAGAACAGCTGTTAGAGGAGTGACTTAAGGTTGTGCCTCCCCTATGCTAACTACCACTAAAACAGGGATTTCAGTCAGCCTTTCTCTTAGTGCATGTAGAAAAGTAATCAAAGTGCCTTTACCAACATGTCAGCTGTGATTGCTGGGCATAAGTTTTAACCTGTGAGCTTCATAAATGTGTTATACAGAGAGACATGAAAATTCCAGAGGGGTTTTGAGTAAAGCCTTAGCCTTGTCTTGCTGCTAAGGAATACTGCCTAGGTGATTAGGTCGACAGCACAAATGTTCCAGGGATTTCTCCACTCCAGGGCCAGGGAAGGACCGCTCCAAGCCATCCCTTGCCTCTAGCTCTAGAAGTGACTTCTCCAAGCCATTAGTGCCCCAGCCACTTCCAAGCTGCCCTCTGAACTGCCCCCACTCTCTTTCAGAGGACTGGGAAGCAGCTGTTGAGGCCTCGTGCATTTGGCTATGGGCTGCCTTCTGCTAGCAGGGCTCCCTTCTCTGCCCGTGACACTACAGCTGGGAGCAATCACAGCTTGTGCCTTTGAAGACGCACGCTACGGTTAAGGGCACGGCGGGGGCACGAGTCGGCAGCGCGGCCAGCCCAGCCCGACCTGCTTTCTGGTCACTGTCCTGCTGGAGGCCTGCAGCAGGCCACCTTGACGGATGCCTTGCGGGAGGACAGGAACCAAACAGAGACGGCACGGAGTGCCTCTTTGGCCTCTCGTGTCTGGTCAGGCACTCGCTGTCAACCTCTCTTACTCTGTTGGCAAGTCTTCTTAAGCACTGGAAACTGTCGGGACCCTCATACACTGAGAAAGAGCAGGTTAATACTTCTCTACACCTGAGGATCACTTGCACATCCTGTAGAGGCGAGATGGAATACTGAAGAGGCAAATATTGATTACGGAACTTCTTCACAATTAGAATTGCGCTATGAGAGACAGGGAAAATGGTAGAAGTACCTTATGTTCAGACCTTCTTTACACTGACAGATAATCCTTGAGTCCGTGCAACACAAGCCACAAAAACCCCCAGACACCTCTGGCCCTTAAGGCATGATTAGACACAGCCACCGTCACTGCGCCGGAGGCTTCCCACCCTTGGCCTCTGGACACTGAGGGTGAGGTTTCCATGACAACTTTAATCAAACCCTCATCTACTATTACTGAACCTGAGGATGAGATTTCCATAGCAACCATAATCAAAGCCTTATCTACTATTACTGAACCCGAGGATACAGTTTCCAAGGCAACCTTAATCAAACCTCATCCATGATTACCAAGCCTGAGCCCCTCACCCCTTACTATTCGGACTTTATGGGTGAGGCTCCTAAGGTAGCCACACGGAAAGCCTCTGCTTCGCTACATCCATCCTTAGCTGATTTTGTTCAAGGCCCTCAAGGACAGTACCCCTTATAAGACACAACATAGGGACAGTACCCTATATAGGAAGTAAATGGAAAACTTCAGCCACATCAGTGTCCGTGTGTCCTTTTCTCTCACTGACCTCAAACAGATCAAACAAGACCTCAGAAAGTTTTCAGACAACCCAGACAGGTATTATCTGGTACGCATACAACCCAGGTAAGTCCTTTAGAGGACCTACAAAGACCAGTAAGCCAGACCAGAAACAGTGACTTCTCATGAGAGACAAGCAGCATTACAAGCTGTTATGGTATCTGGAGGTCAATATCACATAGTTAATTTCGGAAAGCCTAGGCACAGGCTGTCGGGAGCAGTCGGCTCCTACCAATGCCAAGCAATACCTACACCACATCCCAACTGCCTTCCCAAGCAAACAGGAGACTGGGATAGGGAACAAGTTCGGACCTGTACTCTTGAAGGTCCAAGAAGAATGAGGACTAAGGCCTTCAATTATGTTCAATTCTCAACTATTCATCAGGAGAAAGATGAGAGCCCCTCTAGCTTATTGGACGACTGTAAGAAGCACTGATGAAACCTATACCCCTGGCGGCTGATTTGGTAGAAAGACAGATTACTCTTAAAAACAAATGTAGGGGGCCGGAGAGATGGCTCAGAGGATAAGTGCTTCCCTGGCAAGCGCGAGGGCCTGAGTTCAATCCCCGGTCCCGCAAAACAAACAAACAAACAAAAAACCAAATGTATTACCCAGTCAGCCTCAAACATTAGGAAAAAGCTACAAAAGCGGCTTTTGCTCTGTGTAACTCCCTTGGCACTTTAGTAAGAACGGCCACCTCAGGGGAGAGGTGACCAAGGAGGAAGACCAAAGAGAGAAAAACAAAGAGAGAAAACAAAGACCAAGAGAAAGGAGCTACCTTGGTTGCGGCCTTAAAGGAACAGACTCGAAGGCTGATCCTTGGGGCTCCAAGGAGAGCTCCATGACTAAACTGACCTACTACTGCCACTGAGGAAAGCCAGGCTATCTTAAGGAGGAATGCAATAAGAGCTGCCCTGTGCCTCGTCCTGGGTGCAAAGATGACCAATAGAAAGTAGATTAGGGCTGGAGACAAAGACCCCAGGGCACAGACCCATCCTACCAGCTAGTCCAGCAAGACTGAAGCCTGCCACTGCTCCCAACCCCGACTGTCCTTATGCCTTCTCCGGCTGGTCATCTCCCTGGGGGAACCCTGGGTAACCGAAACTACAGAGAAGAAAGCAGAACAGCCTACTGCTAGACACTGGCACCCATGTCTCTTGGTTCTTCTTTTTAACCCTGGCCTTCCTTCCAGGCAAAGTACTTCCGGGAAGGCATTCATGGAGAGGACGTAACTCCCTATTTCGCACAGGCCTTACGCTGTACCTGGGATGGCTTTCTCTTCTCCCATTTCTTCTGCCTATGCCTGAAAGTCCAGTTCCTGTCCTCAGAAGAGACATCTTACCTTGTTTGAATACTATAATATAAGTGCACCCAGCTGAGGGAAGCTGACTCCCACTGTGGAAACAAGTTCTAACGTAAGGGAGTGACAGCAATAGCCGCTGCCCAAGGAGAAATACACCTCAAAGCTTTTACGAGGTTCCCTCAAAGGACACAATACTTCGTAAGGCCTAAAGTTAAATGCAGTCAATTGCCTCTAATTGATAAGTTAAGGACCCGAGGTTTATTTAAAGTCTTGAATAGCCCATGCAGTACTCCAATAGTGAGAGTTCAAAACGCCAATGGTGCCTGGAGGCTGGCGCAGGACCTGTGGGTGGTAAGTGAGGTAGTAGTGTCCATTCGCTGGGTGGCACCCAACCGATGCAATCTCCTTTCCCAGATCCCAGAACATGTACTTGGCTTTCAGTGTCAGATTTAAAAGATGCCCGCCCCTTTTTGTATTCCTTACACAGCCATTCCCAGTTTCTCTTTGCCTTTGCAAATCTCCATGACCAGGCTCTTCAGCTGACTTGGACTGAGCTTCCTCGAGGGTTCAGACTCAGTCCTCATGCTTTTAGGCAAGTGCTTTCTTATGATTTGGCATATTTTAAATCTTCCCAGTTCATGGTTCCACAGAATGTAGATGATAGCCCACTAGGTTCCCCCTCAGGAGAGCTCACTAGCCAAGGCACCTGAGTTCTGCTGAATTTTCTAGCAGACAAAGGCCATAAGGTCTCTAGGTCTTAGGAACAACTCTGCAGCCTTGAAACAAAATCCTTGGGCCTTACCCCATCTAAGGGGACCCAAAATCTGGGGGAAGGCAGAATCAACCAACTCTTTCCTTCTTGCACCCAAGACCCTAACAAATAAGGTGATTCTGGGAATTACAGGCTTTTGACAGCTTTGGATAGCAGGGTATGGAGAGACTGCAAAACTCCTCTATCAGCTCATAAAGGAGGCATAAAGGCAGGTACCCAGACTCCACCTTGAGCACCAGATTCCCAAACTGCACTCCAGAAGCTTAAACAAGCGGCTCCAAATGACACGGCACTGAGCCTACCAACGGGACGCCGTTTTGATCTATATGCTGACGAAAGGCAGGGCACGGCTCTGTGAGTGCTCACGTAGGATCATGCGCCTGCTCGCAGCCTGTGGGGCTCTGAGGCACAAAGGAGACGCTGTAGCACAGGGACGGCCGCACGCCCGGGAGCTGCGGCTGCCATAGATCTCCGGGCACTGGGCGCATAAACACCTCCTGGTGTAAACTCCTCACGGCGCAGCAGGACTTTCTTCCTAAGGGATCCTATCTATGGCTGTCAGACGAGTGACTTCTTAAATCCCAGGCTCTCCTCCTAGGAGGACCAGCCATCCAAATAAAGACACGACCCTCCCTAAACCCTGCCTCCTTTCTACCAGAAAAGGAGGAAACTGAGGCTGAGAGACGTGACTGCAACAGGTGATTCTCCAGCACACACAGCCAGACGAGACTTGCTAGACAACCTCTCACTGACCCTACCGGACCCTCTTCTGTGAGGGCCGCTCCTCACACAGAAGGAGAACACAGGCAGGCTGTGCAGCAGTGAGTCCACGTCAGACCCGTCAAAGTTCCTCCCTTGCCCCAGGACTGGTGCCCAGCTGGCAGAACTCACAGCTCTCA
>NDGM011148146.1:0-20540 GCA_002564305.1 Octomys mimax | reverse complement strand
ATCAGCACTAGATTCTAATGAATTTTATTTCCAACAACTAAAATTTGTTACAAAATTTGTTTGATACAGACATTCTGACCATTTCTAACCATTCTGACTATCCTAACCATTCCCCTACAGAATGAGTCTTTGCTTTTTAAAACTGTATTTTTACTTCCTACACTAAGTAGCTTTTGATTTCATTACCCAAAAAAATGACAACAAACTCCCCATATAAAATGTACATAAATATAATATGATGTAAGAAAGAATTAAGTGTACCAACTAACAATTTTGGAATTTTTACCAATTATCTCTAGGACATAGACCACTTTTACTCTCCACGATACCTGGTAAGGTGTGCCTCATACACTACCCCTCTTCTTATATACCTGAAAAATCAGATAACTGAGAAATAGACATTGATCCTTGTGTAAATCATGCTATCACACTTAAGTGAGAAAATGCCATATGTGAAACGTGTGCACATCTATCACCTAGTACTTTTGCAGAGTGGACTCTGAAGTGAGTAGAGCAGTGCAACTGAGGTACTGTAGGAGGGCCTGTTTTTAAACAGTTAAGCATTTAATGAACTCTGGAATTCCCCTCCGCCTTCTCCCATCACCCCAAAGGTGTTCTTAATTGATGAATGGATTAAAATGGAGTAGTAACATTTAAAGTTATGTGATGTTTTTATTAACCTGAAATGATAGCTGGTAAAATGGGACGTTATTCTGTAAAACCTAATTATGTTAACACTAAAGATTTAGCTGGGCTAGCTGAAGCAAACTGCACAGTTGGAGGTAAAAATAGCCTCTATTTTCTTAACTTAGTTCCATTTTTTTTCCAGAGGTGTCACTTTTAATTATTATTTAATTAGTGAACTATGAATTCTAAAAGGAAAAAAGTGACTAGAAAAAGAAAAATAATTACTACCTCTACTACATCTGTCTGACTAGATTGTGAGATTCTTACATGGCAAGAATGTGTCAAGTTACTGGAAAGACACAGAATATACCGCCCTTGTATCCTCCAGCTTCCCAGATAGTACCATATTACAGCCTGGATCTTACAAGGGGAAGACAGTCTAACCTAATAAAAGCAAGAAAATGGCAGAGAAATCACACACCGGAAGTCCTGTTAAGAACAGGGGATTCTCTTTGCCCCAGGCAGGCAGGAACATAATGTCATTTTTGTCCCTTTGTATCTGCGCTCAGAGGGAGGGCTGCTCCTCTAGGGGAATGGTTTTTCCCTCTGCCGGTGTGAAACACTGCAAGCAAACATCCTCTAAGGAAATAGCATTTTGCTATTTACCAGTCTGGACTACCCCATGAAGCCCTGAGTAATTGTTTTGGCTTTCGTGGTGTGATAAACACCTAGAGGCAGAGATTAGTGTCATCACTCTCGGTCTCTTTTTCTGTCCCTTTGGAAAAACCGTGGGGGGAGAAGAGCTCCAAATATAGCATGACAACAAATGTGGGAATCTTTCAGTCAGTTGATGTGCAATTAGGAAGACTCTAGCTAAATATTCAGTTTATTAAATTAATAGCGCGACAAGTATTGGAGCAGTTTTATAACCACTTAAACCCGTGCTTACATCCTGTGTAATTACAATTCATAATTGGGAAAGTAGTCAAATCCAAATGCATTCTGATCTGTGGCTCTCAGCCTGCTGAGCACAGCACACGTCACAGCAAGCGGCGCCCGAGAGCACGCCCTCTGCTGGAATCCGGCCGGATGCAGGGCGGGAAGGGGCAGGTTCCATTTTACTGAAATATTTTAAATTATTTTTAAATTGTGGATAGGATTATTTTTTCCAGGCATAAAAATCATTCTATTTTAAAAAGTATAACAGTCTAAAAATGCAAGAATGATTGCTCTCTGGCCTAAAGTTAAGATTGGTCTCAATTGTGGAAGCTCTCATCAAATAATAAATTGTTGTCAAAGGACAAATGACAGTGACATGCAATATATGGAAGCACACTTTTCAGTAATCAACTTTATTTATTTCATACTGACTTTATTTCTACCTCATTTGCCAAGGATATCTTTATTTCCTCTTATAGAAATAAGCACATACCTTGGGCCAGCCCAAGCAGATGCAGGGACCAGGGTTCAATCCCTGGGCCTGCTAAGCCAGCTCCGCCCCTGGGGTGTGCTGAGATGGTGATTGAGACTGGGCATGGTGGCGCGCGCCTGTAGTCCCCCAACTCTTGGGAGGCTGTAAACAGGAGAATCAGTATGAGTCCAATCTAGTACTGAGACCCTGAATACCCTGTAGAGCCTTCTTTAAAAATACAGATTAAAAAAAGAAGAAGTAAAAAAATAAATAAATAAATAAAATAAAAGAAGAAGTACATATATTAATGTGGTCATTATTTCAGAAGCTGGGCATAAAATATAAATGACAAAAGGCCAGGTTGAGACAAGAGTGTGAGTGACAAATAATCAAAGTTTCTTGGCAGCAGTGCTATATGTGTCATAGGAGCTGGTAGGACCAAGGGGAACTCACTTCGTCTGCATCCCTGGACCAGCCTTCCCTGAGGGTATGAAGGGTAAGAGCCCAAAGGATTCTAGGAAAGAGCCCAAACAAAGCTTCTGAAATTTTCAAATATGTACATTACTATTTTGATAACAAAGTCTTTATATCTCATAAGTGATTCCTGCCAAGGATATAGCTCAGTGGCACAGCACCTGCCTGACAAGCACAAGTTCCTGAGTTTGATTCCTGGAACAAAGAAATGGTTCCAAGTCACTGATAACACAGTTGTAGGAATTAGATATTTATCACTTTAATTTAATCCAAATATGTTACATGTTTTCTTGTAAATTCTCATGTTAGTTGATGCAACATATTTACATTTATCATCAAATACTTTATTAATAGTGAGGCTACCTCTTATAGTCCAACAGCATTCAGTTGATTTCAGACTTGCCTGTGAGAGATTGTCAACAAATAGATTAGTGAGATTCTGTCCCTCAAAGGCCCTTCCCTGGACACAGATCCCATCAGCAACCACGTCAGCAGGCAAACACTAATGGTGCTAAAATAGTAGTGATAGTGCCGACACTCACCGAGGCCCTCCAGCTAGGCACTGTGTTACTATCATCTTCATTCTAAATAATGGGCTTCACTGGTAATTACAGTTTCTCCAACACATTTCTATCTCATAGTTTGTTTTCCACCAACATAGTTGCTTCTGAGAACTTAAATATGTATACAGCAAGCAAAAATGGTGAAATATGGCTTAGCAGCAGCAGCTAAGAAGACAAGGGCAAAATGTGTCAAAAAAAAAATCCCTGGAATTATGATTACACTCCGAAAGAATCTAAAATCAAATGGACTCCAATTTCATTCTTAGGGTTATAAGAAGCCCAACCCACTCTAATTTCTCTATTGCAGACATTTTACTAGAAAAAGATTCAATCATATCTTTGCCTCGCTGGTTATAAAATGTATTGAAAGAATATGTAAAACCGTGGAACATGCTTCGATGGAATGCACAAAGTCATCTTCTTTTCTGACTTATTTGTTTCATTTTTAGGATTAGTGTCGCTTGCGAGCATACGGTCGGGAGCAGAGGGCTTTCCAAGGGTCTTTATGGTTCCCCAGTTGTGTGCGTAACTGCCAAAGGCACTCCTTCCCGCTTGGTGCTCCAGCCCTGGCCATCCACACCCACCACCGCGGCTGCTGTGTAGCACTTGGCATGCTTGTCCTGTGAACGTGGGAAACACATCAGGCTTTGAAGGCTCAGTACAAAACAAAGAAGACTGTGAATTATCTCTTCAATAATTTTCTTGTTGACTACATGTTGGAATGATAATATTTTAGATATGTTATATTAAATAAAATCTATTACTAGAATTTATTTTAACTTTTTCTTGTCTAAAGTGGCTATGAGAGATTTTAAAATTACATATGGAGCCTAAGATGCATTTCTGTTGGGCAACAGTGGTCTGGTCTGGGCGTTATATTTTTCCACCTATAAAATGTGATTAATAGCATCAATCTCCAAAATTAATGTGACAATCAAGCTGAGCTAATGAGCCTGAAATAACTTGGAAAATTGTGGGAGAACTGTGAAGTGTTGATTCCCATTCTGGTGATAACTTTGGCGATATTTTCAGGTTTCTGCTCCACATTTCCATATTCTTCTAGAAGTTTGCAGCCTGAGATCTTGCCATAGCTGTTTGTATGTATTTAGTACACAGTGTACAGGGTCTCACTACACAGATCGGACTCATAATTCTCCTGTTTTCAGCCTCCCAAGCATTGGGATTATAGGTGTGCTCCACCACACCAGACTCATTCGCATTCTCAGCCCATCCCAGGGGTGGGGCCGGCATGGTAGGCCTGGTATCGAACCCCTGGCTCCTGAATCTGTCTAAGCAGGAGTTTACGTCTACTGAGCTATCTGGCCAGCCCTTTGTCATAACTTTTTGAAGGGCTTTAAGGCAATGGATGCAATGTTTTGAAAGTTTTGAGCCTGGAACCTTCCCTGGACACAGCTCCCATCAGCAACCAGGTCAGCAGGCAAACACTAATGGTGTTAAAATAGTAGTGATAGCGACGACACAGCCGACACTTAGCGAGAACCTCCAGCTAGGCACTGTGTTAGTACCATCTTCATTCCAAATAAGGGGCTGCGCCTGCAATAATTCAGCTTGCCCAACACATTTGTATCTCAACGTTTGCTTTCTGCCGACATAATTGCCTTAAATATGTACACAGCAAGTAAAAATGGTAAAATATGACTTAGCAGCAGCAACTAAGAAGACAGAGGCAAAGTGTGGCGATAAGGTATGCGCAGGATGCGTGACAGAGACGCAGTGCTTAGGATGCAGCAGGTGCTGGGGCATTTATAAATGGACTCAAGCACTGAAACTCACCTGGGGTTAAATTTTAACTGATTTCAGGATGCCTAGCCTGTGCCCTGCCTTTCTTTATTCTCTTTTTAAAAATAAAAAACAATAGCAACAACAACAGTAATAATAATAAGTGAAGGACATTTTGTTACTTATATACATTAACTATGTCATATATTTTGCGTTCAGCTCAATACAGTTCTTCTTCTCTCAACACTAGTGCGGAGGCGAGAGCCACCGGCAGGTCATAGCTAGAAGATGCTCTACCGGCGAGAGCCCCTTCTTAACTCCTCCTTCGTCCCCTCGCAATCTTCCAGAATAAACTGCGTACTCTCTGCCCCGGACTCAGTTGTCTCTTCACGCTGGCCCCAGCATGCCTTTCCAGCCCATCAGCCTAGAAAATATCTTGTCTGTTGCCGTCTTCTTCACCTTAGATGGTCTCTTTCCAAAACCTACCATGCGTTCGGCCATAACATTCCTGCCCTAGCTCAAATCCCGCCTCTCCGAGAGCCTCTCCACACTGCCTGTCTGCTCCTGTCCAGGCTTCCTCCCGGACTCCTCGCTGCGTCCCTGGCCCTTGCGATGCAATCCATAACCTATCATCTGTCCTCTGAGACCAACAGTGCTAAGGCTAACGTTGCCCACACAGACCCACCCCAGAGGGCCGGCCCTCGAGGGCTCTCTGCACACGTGTACACACCTTTCCTGAGAACCCAGTAAGATCTCAGACACCGAAGTACTTGACTGAAGCAACAGGGTCTAACCGGTCACAAATTTCCACATGTGCCCCTTAATTTATTTAAGTAAGGCAAATTATTGCATTCATCATAGAAACAAAAAGTAGAATGAAGTTCTGCAAGAGAAAACACATCTGTATTAAAGATTTAAGGAGGAAATCTCATCTTAAACCCACCAGTGGGGCATCCCTAATTGGAGCTTGTAAAACTTAAAAAGTTATTTATAGTATGACCAGGGTATCCCAATTTACCTTTCCTAACTTCAGATTTTCATCTCTTCCTGATTTGCTTCAAACAGAAGCGCTGTACTTTTCAGTCATTCTTGAAGGAATGATTCCCACAAATTCCCCAGAATTCCTCAGTGGCTTCCAGCTCCTATAGTGCAAGGGTGGAGCCAACTTGTTCGCAGGTGAGATTCATGTCAGGTCAGGACGTCACTCTGAGAATCATGGGCTTGAAATGGTTAAAAACCTCACTGCAATTTAACGAGTTGCTCTCTGGACTTACCCAACTCTCCTTTGAAGCTTGATGGCCTGATACTAAGACAAGCATAAAGATTCTTATTCTACAGGGTCATAGTGACAGCTAAACGAGATCATGTATAGGAAACATCTAACCTGAAGTTCACAGCCAAGAACTAAAACTATACACTTTTAGCCTGGCCCTAAAATACAGCCACATAACATTTGTCTCACTGAAGTCCCCCACTGGAACAATTCGAGCTATTTATTAGGAATTCTGGTCTCTAAATTCAATTATTTTCACTGACAAAATGATAAAATAATAGAGTGACAGGGTTGGTAAAGACCTTAGAGATTTTCTGGAGCATGCACTTAAGTATTTTGTAGCAGGTAAACGGTCAAACCTTTCTTGTTGCCTTTCCTGATTCGATAAAGCAACCAAAACCATTGAACAGGTTGCATGTCTCGTTCCTCAACTTGAATATTTGGATTGTCCTAAATTGAATTATTTGACTGAAACAAGCTGCATCCAGACTAAAACAAAAATAGAGATGAGATCCGCGTTGTTCTCACGGCCCATGGTGGTAGCTCCCACACCGACCCTCGCAGGCCCAGCGAGATCCCTCTTAATTAAAGCCGGGTTCGTTCTGGCTCCTGCTTGCCCACTGACTCACTCTGTGGCCTCAATCTGTGATGTTTCTCTCCCCACTCCAGGGCTCAGGGGGCTGTTAATGCAAGGAATCGATGATCAAAAATTAATTTGAAAGCCTTGTGGTAAGAGCACATTAACATGAGCAGGGCAGCTCGCCTAGTGGAGACACAGAGCCGCATAGCCGAGCTCTTCCAAAGGATGTGAGAACAAAATTTTACAGATAGGATGTATCTTGAGAATAATGATGCATGTCACTAATAACCTAGTGCTAAGTTATCAGCCTAAATTGGAGACTTTTCAGAGGAACACACAGCCTCTGTAATTTCCAGTTTGGTGTAATAATATGGAAATGGCTTCTGGGGCTGGGATTGGATCAGCCTAAATGAGCTGGAATTGATAGCTGCCTGTAATACCAGGGGCAGGAGGGAGCAATCACGCCTGTGTCCTTGCTGCCTTATCTGGGTCTCTCCAGACGTGACAGTTTTAGGAAGTGAGCCTTTAAATGTGTTATGAAAACGCGCTACAATATCCTGCAGCACAGAGCAAGGTGCTGCTAGAATTGCTTCAACAAGAACGCAGGATGGCAGCCGCTCTTCCAGCCCGGGAAAGGGTTTTGTGTCCAGGAAATGATCAGTATAGGGGAAAGACGCGACAGGGCAGTCCTTCAGAAACAGAATTTCAGCAAGTAGCTTTGCCCAGCTTTGCCCAGCCCCAAGCCCCTGTTCAGCCAGTGCCCCAGCAGCCAGCAGCTTCCCTCTTCCTTGACATGCTCTTGATTAAGATGTGGAGACACTAAGATGGGGCACTTGTGTGACAGGCATTGCAGAGCTCCTCAGCTTCCACGCCATGGACAGCACCTCAGGGAGTGCCCAAGAATTCGTTTCTCTCAGAAATCATCAGGGCGTGGTCTCCCCTAGTTGCCCAGGCTGGGCTCAAACTCCTGCCTCAGCCTCCCAGCATGCTGGGACACTGGGTATGGGCCACGACCCCTGGTGACAGTGTTATAGTGCATATCGTGTATCACCCGCACCACTGCTCAATTGGGCTGCCCCGAAAGGAGGCATCCTTCTCAGACTCCGCTCCCTGAACCACCAAGGCCCATCCTGGCCCACATGGGAATGGAAGGGACTCTTCCAGCTCCCCCCGTCCCAGGAGGGGTCACTGTAGCTGAGTGGGCTGGAGCGGATGGCCATGGGGCCCACGGCACACAGGCAAGCTGAGGGCCGGCAGGGATCTGCCTGCAGTTAGGGACAGGTCCAGCCTCCTGCTCACCTCAGACATGGCATCTCCTTCGTTGCTAGCACTGTGTTTGAATGACATTTTCTAGTTTGGGTCCTAGAAATAAATAAGGAAAGAATGGATTCTAAGCAGGCCCCTCCTGTCCCACTTGCTCTGAGGCCTGGCATCTGTGTGGGGGCTGGGGAGGTCGCTGAACCCAAAGGCCCCGGCTCAACCCCTGGTACCGCCAGAAATGCTAACCCGAGCCAGAATTTACAAAGGCTGGTTACTGAATGCTGAACGTCCCTGACTATCCCTGTGTCAAAGTTTAGTCTTTAGCACGCCACACTGGAGAGCTGTGGGAACCTCCGAGCGTGTGGCTGTTACGGCTTGTATTTGGTGTCCCCCCAAAGCCTCGCACAGTGCTGGGGCAGCCTGGAGTTTCTGACTGACTCAAGATCCAGCGCTGGGATTGTGGGCGTGAGCGCCCTGGCGCAGATGCTGGGCATTACAATGTGAGCAGGGGACAGAGGCCAGCTAGCTGCGCTGCGGCCACTCCCTCTGCTCTCTGCTCTTGGCCACCACCAGGAAAGGCTGCCGTCTGCCGTGTGCCACTCTGCCTTGGAGTCAGCTGAGTATGGGCGGAAACGTCCACTGACTGAGCTAAATGAACACTTCCTTCCTCCAAAACAAAAACAAACAACCAAAGAAAGAAATCATCAGGGCATAATAAATCGTGTGGAATTGTGGAGCAGCAGCTAGTTTAGACGAGCACGAATGCAATCGGGTAGTGAAGACCCCCGCACAGTACATGCAGCCCCCAGTACCTGGCCCCATGTTTCCCTTCGGCCCGGTCTTGGATGCCGACCCATGTTCCGTCTGACAAAGTGCAAGTCACTGACATTCTCCAAAGACCTCAGTCTCTGTTGTCCACGTGTTTTGTCACGTGCTGTCCCTTCAGCCTGTCCTATGCTTCCCATTTGCCATCCAGTGAGATCTTCCCATAAGACCCACCTGGAGTGCCTTTTTTCTTTTTTCCAATCCTCTGGCCTGGTTACTATCACTGCATAAGAAAGCTACTCCACCATCAGTAGACTAGAACAGAAGAAGCAAGAGTGTCTGCCTCTACTCCACGATGCCTGGCACCTTGGGGTGACTCACAGGGCTGGGGCAGGCAGAAGGGAGCCAGGGATCCACCCTCTAGAAGAGTCCTCCACTCACATGGTGCCCTGGTGGAGGGGCAGACAGCCAAGAACAGCTGGCACTGCCCTCTAACGTGCCTGTGTGTGGCTTTGCTGGCACAGTAGACAGAGTGGTCGGACAGCTTAACTGGACACTCCACATCCCCAGCACCAGGAGGCCTTCTGGGACCTGGGCCTAGAACTCATACAGATTTACTTCTGTCATGTTTCAACTCTCAGCACCCTCATACCTGAGGCCAGATTCATGCATATGCGCTTTCCCTTCCATTTTCAGAAAAGAAGAAGAAGGTGGGCCTTGCTCGTTCTCTGAGTCTTCTCTTCGCCACATCTGTTCCCCATGCTGCTCAGCACTCTCCCCTGGTCACACCATGTGGCTGTTTATCCTACTGGCTTCCATGCTGGATCTCAGCACCTCATGTGCATTGGAGGGTCTGGCAAAATTCATATGTGACACTGGATGCAAAATCCTTGGAGGAGATCGCCCTGGATGCTGTCCCAATGAAAGCTCTGTTAAACTGGAACTCCAGATACAAATTATCTCTTCCCATAAAGCCTGGCCCACCTGGCTTTGGGGGAAAGCACACACTCTGGAGCACGGGACCTGGTAAGCAGATCTCTCAGTGAGATGGTAGTGGCCACAGCAGTTCACAACCTCTCCAGAGGTGAGTCATCAAAGCCAGATGACAGCTGTAATCAAGCTGAGATCCCCATGCAAGGAGACCTCCCGGCATGGAGGTGGCAGAACAGGAATAACGTAGGGCTCAAGAAGGAGGATCCACGCAAACCCAAGTCATGCCACCTAGGAACTCCACCCTGAGCACAGTCACGCTTAAAATAAGCACAGGGAATGAATGCCCGATATTAGAAGTGCTGTTGCATGAAGCTAATCTCATCACAGAGTCTAGAGCAGAGCCCTGTCATCCTAAGCAGCAGTGTTTCTCTCTGCATTACAGCCGAAAGGCATCTCTCTACTGCCCATCTCTCTACTATGTTGAAACCCTACATGACTGTTTGGACATGGGGCCTTTAAAGAGGTAATTAAAGTTAAGAAAGGGTCACAGGAGGGGGCCTAATTTGATGTGACTGGTGTCCTTATGATAAGAGAGAGATGCCAGGGAAGCACCTGCACAGAAAATAAGCCATGTGGGGACACAGAGAAAAGGCAGCTTCTGGCACATTGACTAGGTTGGCTTCTGGAGAAATCAGTCCAGCTGATATCCTGACCCCGGTCCCCCAGCTTCAAGATCTATGAGAAAACAAATACCTGTTGTTTAATGCACCAAGTTCAAGGTCCCTTGTTATGACAACCCTAACAAAGTAATGCAGCATCCAAAAACTTGAGTCCAAAAGAAAAACGAAGTCAAACAACGAAATCCCCATCATTGTACCTTCATCCCTTCACTGGATAGAGAAGCTATGTGCTGCTGGACATTGTTTGAATCTAGCACCACCATCCAGCAAGGACACTGTGTGGGCCTGTCCCTGTAGAGCCCATGTCCTAAGGGTAGTGGCTCGTAAGGACAAAGGCACCAGATGTCAATGGCCACTCACGATCTGATGATGGTGTGGTGGTCCACCGAGACGGCACTAACATGTCCTATCATGGCAAAACGCATTAGGCAATGTGTTAGTTGATACGTTGTGTCAATTTGGCTGAATCAGCTCAGGCAGCGTGGGGGCCTCACCCTGCCCGACTTCCTGCCCACCCCACCCTGCTTCCGTGGAGAAGTACCAGCCTATGCAGCTGCAGCACTTTGGAGGAGCTCCGGTCTTCACTATGGAGCGCTGGTCTTCGCAGTCAGTGCAGAAGGAAGAGAAAGGCGTGATGCATGCCGCAGCTGCTGCTCCTCGTCTGCTCTTCATTTTTTTCTGCTGCATGAACTGCTGTTTGCCTTGGAGCCAGCGGAATATGGACTGAACCCTCCAGTAACTGTGAGCTAAATAAACCTTTCCTTCCTTCCTTCCTTCCTTGTGAGTGTCGGGTATTTGTCCCAGCAACAAGTAAAAAGTAACTAAGACAGGCAAGAACCTAAATTAGGTGAGAAAATAGACACTACCAATACCTTGGGGAAGAACCTCTCAGGCGGATGAAAAGAGGAGGACACATGTCATGAGGTAAGAGTGTTTCTGAGAGGCAGAGAGAAGAAAGTGCTCCGGAGCAGGCTGAACAGGAGGACAGTGCTAAATGAGGTAAGTGGGAGGCTGGGTTCCAGTCATCATCTATGTGGATACACAAATGTGCACAAATATCTGAGTGAGGATTTTTGGCACTCAGAGCAAATAAAATGAGGAAAAGTTCTGCTTCTGCCTTTGTTAGTCCTGTTCCTGCATTTCATGTTACGCTGCAAAGCAGCGATAGGTGGAAGATACCCACTAAATGCGGAGGTACAAATGTACCTCAGACAGCATGAACTCCTTGCTTCCCTAGTAACCATGCAGACATTTTGAATGGTCTCAATTGTAAAATACTGAGATCTATCAGACCATCCATGCCAAGGTTCTGACTCAGAAAATGTGGTTAATAAACTGTGCATGTTAACTTTTATTTCCCTCAAAATCAAAAGAAAAGCTTTACAAATTCTGAAAAGTTTAAGTGGGGAAATACGGGTTGTTCGTGGAGAACTACAAGCACCCACAGGGATGTCCGAGGTGTGGGTGCGCCTACTGTCGTCCGTCTCCTCTTTCCATCTCTGAATTTTCCTAGAGCCCAGCGCCATGCCTCTGGCAGCCTGTGGACTTCCACCTGCTACTTAACAAGACTATGAAGCCCGCCGCTCTGCCCTGAGCCCTTCTCCAACCCGCCTGCTCTCTTGCGCTTTCCCTTCTCACGTGTCAGCATGACTTTTTACTCAGTTTCTCAGAGCCCCAGCTGGGAATCTGCTTCTCCTTTCAGATATCCAGAAAGCAACCCCTTCCACTCTGCCTACACCTGCTCTCTCAGACCCAGCACCTGTCTTGCCTGGTCTGTATCAGCAGCATCTTTATTAGCTTCCATCCTGCCAGCCTCGTCCCCTGCACTCCCCCTCTGCCCTTTATGAAGGCAAATGCGGTCATGGCCTCTCCTTGGCTCAAACCCTGCCAATGCTCTCCTGGAGATGAAGTCAAAAGGCCCTACCTGGCGCCCCTCAGCTGTATCTCCACACTCACTTCCTACCTAGCCACCACTCCTGATGCCACATTGGACACGCTCCCCACCTCTTCCCAAAGTACGATCTGTCCTAAGGCTCAGCCTGAAATCTTCTCCCCTGTGACAGTCTCTTTAATTCACTTAGGACTTGGCTTAAATGTCACCTCATCAGGCAGATCCATCCTTCTAAGCAGTCACCTTCTGTTCCTTTATCCTGCTATCTTTCTTCCTACCACTCTCTCCTCTGATGTTACATTAGTTGTTTGTTTGTTGTCTGTCTCCTTCCGGCAGAATGTCTGCCGCTGTTCACTGCAGCACGCCGCGCAACAGGACAGCATCCCGCATTAGAGAAGACACTAAGCAAACGTTTGCGGGATGAATGAATAAATGCATAGATGTCCCTGGAAGACAGGAAACCCGGTTCTCCTCCCTGCAGCACCCAGGCAAGGCTTCAGAACCCAGGCGGGCGTGCACCGAGTGGCGGTGACCAGTCTCGAAGTATTTCAGCTCAAGAAACACAAACAGCAAGTCCACCTCGCTCTAAGCTATGGGATGTGCCACCTTCCCATATGGGATGCATTTGGTTTTGATTTTAGATCAAGGACCATCTCATTTCTGTACTGCTAGTAGAGAACAGTGCCTGGGACTAATAGGTACTTGGTAAGTGCTTGCTCCCCTTGTGTCCTACAGATGAGTGGCAGCACAACAGACGGCTTTGGGAAGCCCTGTGTGTACAAGGTAACCCATGATGTAGTCAGCCGATTCAATTCTGCAAATACTTCAGCGGCATGGGCTATGGCGCTCCACAGCCTGCAGCCCTCCAGTCTCTCCTGCTGGCTTGCCTGCTGGTTCTAAATGCCCCAGAAGGTGCACCTCACTCCTAATTCGATGCTGCAGAGAAAAGGCCACCTGAACCCCATCCCCTTCTGCAGCAGGGCCTCCTCCCCATCTCTCCCACTGGTACTGGCTGAATTGGTGTGGCTGATCTCTGACCTGGCATTGCTCCCTGGATTACAGAAAGAAAAGGAAGGGTGCCGTGCTTAGACTGTGCTCATAGAGAGCTTTCGAGTCTTGCTCAGATTGGTGGCAAGAGCTGTTTGTCTACGCCTGGCATTTCTTGCCTTCTAACGCCAACACTCGGGTGCCCGGGCGGCGTCTCGTTTGACAGATCCCAAGAGACTGTGGTTGTCTGAGCTGCCTGGCGCCAGAAGGGTGCTCTCATAAACGGTGCTAGGAAGGGCCGACCAAGACGGGATGCTGCTTTGTGTTTTGGAAAACCTCCTTCTGCCAGGCCTCCAAGCACAGCACAAACATTAAAAGGAATTATTACCCCCACTTTCCATAAAGGAGAGACACATTTGGTTTCTTTAGTAATAGCCTCTTATAACGGTTTCCAGATGTAATTACATTGGTTGGAAATGCCAACTTATGCAATGAAATTACCGGCACATTACAAGAGACAGAAGGAAACAATGCGTCACAGCAAATATCACGCACGAGAAAGCTTCCTCTAGGACGCATCCTGACCCGCAAGTCGGGCAAACATGAACAATGCTGGTGTGAGGAAGAGTAGGGGCAGCTGGACGCCTCTGGGGGCACGGTGGAAGGTTCTTGCATCATCCTACACCCACATGCATGACATAAAAGCCTCCCCTAAGAGTAAGGAGAAGATCACCCTTCTGTCCCTAAGGAACTTGGACTCTGAAAACAGTGAAGAAACAAATTGTCCCCAAACACCAGCCCTGCGTGTGGGCAGCGCTGGGTGCCTTCAGGGACGTGATCTCTCTCCGTTCCCTTCACACTGCGTTCTGCACCCATGGCCAGGAGACACAAGTGGCCCAGAGCAGCTGTGGGTGCTCCCTCTGGGACTGCAGAGGTGGCGCCCTTCCCCCGCCCACAGCGCAGTGCCCAGGCCAGCGCAGGGCGCAGGCCCCCTTTACAGCCCCCCAGGACTGCAGCCCGTTCCCTAGGCACAGGGGTGCTGGTTCAGAGGAGGACCACGCTGGGAGGAGCTTGCTCTGAGGACCTCACTTCCGATGGGCTGGCTCTACCGGTCCGGACCATGGCGTCTCTCCATCCCTGGAAGAGTGGTGGGGAACGCGCGCTGCGCGATCCAGTTGCGGGTGGAGGAAGCTGAGGTCCTGCGCGTACATACCGTGCAGCCTGGGGCACTGACTGAACTTTGGTACCAGTTTGGGTTGAATAGCATCTGCTTCGCAGTGTTGGTAAAGGAACTGAACATATCCCCACGTAGGTCTAGCTCAGGACTTAATGAACCTTTAATAAATATTGGATGCTCTAAGTATCGTATTTATGACTTTTCAGTTCCTCTGGTGGTGTCACCCTCTCCCGGAGCTTTAATTTGCACTCTGTAGGGTGCTTCTCAGTGTCTCTACCTAAAGGTCTGATTAACACGGGCTCCGGCGCCTGGTGCCTGCTGCTCACACTTGTGGGATTGAAGCCAGGTAAAGCAAATCTGACATAATCTTGAGCAGAAGAACCAAATACTATACACATATCTGGCCTGACAGGGTTCTCAATAACCAGAGCTTGCCCTGAGTGCTTCTCTTTGCAAGTTTAAATAGGTGGGAACAGCCAACAGCCATGACAGGGTGAGAGCTGCTCTGGCCGAGCAAGCCGCGAATTGCCAGGGAATGTGGAGGCGTGGAGTGACACAAGGAGCATCCGCTGCCGCTCGGACGCTGCGGCCTGCACTGCGTAGGCCATTTCCCGTCTCCTTCCACTGACCAGTCAATTGCAATCAACGCTTCCTGTTGACTCTATTGTCACCAGGCGTTTTTTGTCGGGGCTTTCTCTCTTCCATACTGATTGCCCCTGTTGCATTCAACCCTTTTTGCTTGCCAGCCGCCCAGCTCCGAGAGCCTGTGCCGTGTTTCCCCACCCACCTCATCCTGCTATAAGACACACCCTGAGAGTCCAAGTCTGCTTTTATAAAAGCTTTAGAGGTGCTGGTGTTTAATATTTAACGTAATCGATATGCCTTACTGTTTTCTAATGCCCGTTACCCAATCTGGGTGCGTGCTGTCCCAGAAAACACACATCATGTTTTCATTAGCCAGTTCTTCATGGGGCACTCTGTTTCAGAACCCGCAGATACTCCCGATTCGGGGAGGAACACTCGGCCCTGCAACGCCAGCAGATCGCAGCGCAGCAGCCACCCAAGGAGATGCGTGTCAGGCCCAGCGGAGGGGTCTAGCGCAGCGCGCCTGGTAGGCAGAGCTTGCTTGCAGGGCGCTTCTTACCTAAAAAGCTGTAACTATTGAATTGTTGTCCTGGTGAATCAATGTTATGAAAAGGAGAAATCCGAGAGAGCATGGAGACGCAACCGAGGAGCCCAGTCCTTCAGGGCCCTTCATCCTTACCCCTTCCCAAGCCCAGCTCCATTTGAGTCTAGATTTGTTAGACTATTGATCTGGGATGAGCCACACAGAGATCAACGGAAGGCACGAGGGTAGAGCGCGGAGTACGACATGGGGTAGAATTACGCCCAGGCCACAACTCCACTAAACGCCTTCCGCGGTCAGGCAAAGGGTGCGCTGCAAAGCCACCAGGAGCGGTGAGGATTACACGCCGTCCTAAAAGCAGGCACGGTCCTTGTCCTTTCAGAATCCTATGACAAACCCACTAGCTCAGGGTGACAGGATCACTGGAAGCCCCACTGGGGTGAGAAGAACAAAAGATCCGCGGCCGTGGGTTCTAGTCTGGTGCCCCCTCCCCGCTAGAGAGCTGCGTGTCTTAGGGCAAGGACCCAAATTCTCTTGGAGTCTAGATCAGGCTTCTTTAAATCCCAGTGAGGCCCTGGGATTCCTCAGTGTGCAACCCGCTTTCCGCTATGAGGACCCTGCTACATTAGGAAAAGCAGCGGGGACGGAGGCGTTTCCGGCTCCACCTTCACTCCGCAATTATAAGCAGAGTTCGGTTTCTAAATCAAATGAAGTCACAAGAGTGGCACCTGGGCTTTCTCGACTTCCAGCCTTTTCCCTCTTTTCTACAAGGTCTCTTTCTGGTGGTACAGCTGCTGCAGATGCCCCGTTTGGCTGTCCGCGAGTGGGTCCGCCTTGCTCCCCGCATGCTCAGCGGCACCTGGCAGGTCGTTCCCTGAAGAGCAGAGAGACGGTACTGAGGCGAGGGTGTCCTCTGCGCCGTGGCAGTGGAGACTAAGAAAACAGTGTTCTTCAAGATGAGACCATAAAATTATTCGGTAAGACCTTATGATCTTAACGCTAAGAATTTAGGACAAAATAAAAGCACAGAAAAAAGAAATTTCAACCAATGTTACAAAACCGCAAGCAGTAAAACAGAAGCTGTTTCCTGAACAACGTAATAGCTAAGCCATGCGACCTTCACTGCACGTGAAGAGCGAGAAGTTCTCTAAATTAGATCAGTCAGAATAGCGAGCCCAAGAGGCGCCTCCTGACCGAGACCTCCGGCAGCAGGGCACAGGGCGAGCCTGGGAAATCAAGCAGAACTGAAGCTCTCGGGAGAGAGCCGTTGAGAGCAGAGAGGCGGCGGGCATAAGTTCTGCCAGCTCTCCCTGGTTTCAGAGGCTGCAGCCTCTCCACCTCGCGTTCGCCTTGGGTGTTCTGTTGCTGCTTTGCGCCACGGGCTTGTGAATCTGATAATGACACCCATGTCTCCACGCCGAACGCACACCTGGAAGGTCGCTCCCAGCTGTGCACGCAGGTTACAACTACACACACAGCACACACACAGCTTCAAGATACTCCTATATACTTTTTTGAAACCGGGCATTTGGACTAAGCAGAGCGTGAGCTTTAGATGTTTCCAGGAGCAAAGTAGGTCACTCGTCTCTGGCCCTCCTTTGCTTCTAGCAGAGTGGAATTCAGGTGCTGTCCACAGTGGTGTTAGGGGGGCCTTATCCCCTCTTGACCAGGAGAGCCCTAGCTCAGATGCCACGAAGAGAGCAAGGTAATGTCCTCCCTCTGTGTCCCTCTTTACTCTGGGCATCTATTTAAGTATCTAGCTTATTAAAGTACTCACCTAGGATGGACCACAGCGAAGACTCCATTACAAGGAGGAATGTGAGGCATCATGAGGAGGAAGCAGCTTTGGAGTCAGGCACCCCAGCCTGAGGCACAGGGGTGCAGTTTGCATTCCAGCCCTGACATCCTCCTGCCAAGGGTCCTTGTGGAAAACAGCTCTGAGCACAGTCAGGGCTGGAGTAGGAAATGAGGGGACACTCACAAGGAGACAATAAGATGACGTGAAGAAGGGACTCTGTTCAGAAATGCTAGTGAAGTTAATGAAGAGCAAGTGAAGTATTAGTGTCAGGATGGAGGTCCAGCTCCCTAGCACAAAGGGTGATGGGAATGAGCAACCCTAGGAAGGGAAGGGCCCACCAGCTTCTGCAGAGTCCTGGCTTCCAGCGGAGCCAGCCTCTGCTGACTGGCATCCTGCCAGGTGGGGGTCCTTGGGGGGACATCTGGATTCTTCTCTGCTTGTGAGCCTTCTGACAGTGTCCTCATTAGCTAAATACAGCAGAGATTCAGAGGGCCAATGGGCCTCTTCATGTGATTCATATACCAGGACACCAAGCAGGTAGGCAAGAGGTACAGTGGGTCTGCGGGGGCAATTGGAGAACGCACAGACGTTCTCCTTCAACCCCACGTCCAGGCTGCCAAGGTGAATCAGGATCCTTCAGCGAGGCTGGCTCAACTGCCATGGTGAGGTACATCTGTGAGACACTGTGAGTACACGCTCCCTAGCTGGCGGCCCCCTATCCAGTTCTGGTTCTGGTTCTACCCAAGGGCAACTAGAATGTTTCATAGTATCATCACAAAACAGGTGATCAAACTACAGCCTAGGGCCAGCGGATCCTGGTGCAGCAGTGTCCCCAGAGGACGTCTGGAGAGGCCTTGGGTGTCTGGTCAAGCCTCCCAGGGGACAGGCAAACTCCTCGACTCTCAAGGTGGAAATCCTCAGAGCCACGGGCAGGACGGAGCACTACAAAGAAAACCCCAAGCTTTTGGCCACCCTGAGAGCAGGACCCACCACGATTTTCTACACAGAGCCAAGTATTTTAGACTTCATGGCCCACGGCATTCTCCGTTGAACAATTCAATTGCGCCATTGCAGCACAAAAAGAGTCACACACGACAAGTAAACAAATAGGGATGGCCGTGTTCTAATAAAACTTTATAGCTACAAACAATAGGCTGGATTCAGTTTTTAAGCACTAGTTTGCTGGTCTCTGGCTTAGACCCCTGAGATTTTGGCTCTTCATATAATCCTGCCCTCATTTGTACCCCAAAGAAGATGAAGTTAGAGATGCACTTTCTGTGTGTGTTGATGCTCCCATTTTCTGCTGTACTATAAATTACTTGAGAAAAGGGATCTTGTTTTATTTATCTGGGCATATTGAGCACTCAGAATTATATGAATGAATGAAGCAATCAATAAATCTAACATGACGAAAGAGGAGAATACAATTTATAATTTTATTTTCAATTTTATTAATCTAAGTTAAACCTTATCTTTTGATGTTCATATATATTCAAAATACTGACTAATCAGAAGATGTGCAGAGAAATATGTACTGTGCATGAGCCCCAAATTTTTTACAAGACCAAGCTGCATTTCCACACACTGACTGCTGAGGCTTTCATTTAAAAAAAGTAGAATAGGTTAACTCAAACAAACAACTGTTGACAGTGGAAAAATAAACAGGATCCTAATTAACGTGTTTGCTGATGAGACTCCCTGGATGGGTGTTTAGCCGTAACACATGATTTAGGTGTTTATTTCTAACATATGTTCAACTTACAGGGTAGGATATTCAGAGCACTATTTATCCTACATGGCCTTCAAAAACTGCATTAAAAAAAAAAAAAAACCAACCCTGTAGCTCTGTCTCTGTGATCTCGCGCAGGTTCTAGCTCTGCCTTCCCTCCCTGCCCATCCAGGGGGTGTGTGTGGCCACCTGCTACCATGCATGCTTTTGGGAAGATCACTTGGAGCTGCTAGGAGACAGACACCAGTCTTAGCCCCCAGCCACTAATGCGAACTCAAGGACTCCCAGGTTTGTAGAGGGTCGTTAGCACTGAGCAGAGGCAGCCCATGAAGAGAGGACCGCATATTTGAAGTAGGAGAAGGTTGATGGCATGTAGAAAAGGGCGGCCCAGAAGCGACCTACCATGCCTGCTTTTCTTCAGGCACACAGGAGTTTGGATCACTCACCTATGCAATCTAAAAATGAGAGAGTTCTTTGCTTTTCCACAGGAAAAACAAATGTTTGGGTGTAATGGAGTTTTAGGGGCACAAAGATTCTAGTAAATGCGTTTCAGTATGAGGGGCTAGAAATAGCTGTGGTCAAGCATCATGAAAGAGACGTATCCTCCATGTCTGGGTCACTGAACACGGTCAATAAATACTACTGAGCATTCACCTAGTGCCCAGCAGAGACGAATCTCAGTCTGGAGGCTGCTGGGTCACCCCGTCCTCTGTCGAGCCTGCAGACAGCTGTAGCCCCTGGACCTCTGGGGAGGCACGCACATGCTACCCCCTCTATCAACATCACCGAATCAGTGCCCGAGTCGCCGGACAGTGGTTTGCTAGGTGCCACCTGGATCTCTCTAGTGAGGAGCCTGGGGGGAGAGCAGGGATGGTGGTGATGGATAATTTTCAACAGACAACAGGAAAAAAAAAAATCATTCTTATTTTTTGGTGAAAACAAAAAAAGTGTATTCAGCTTATTTCAATCTAAGTAAAATATGAATGTCAACCTTTTAAGAGTCATTTTTAGTGCTTTCTATAACTTGGGGTCCCAATGTTTCTCTATTTTGATTTTTAAAAAAAGATAAAATAGCTTTCTTTTCTCTCCCTTTTCCTGTTGAGCTCTGACTCTTTCCTACATATTGCAATCTGTACTTTCAACCACTGGCATATATCTGTTAATCAGAGCACTGGGCAAAAATCACAAAACTATAACTAAAAGAAGAAAAAAAGACCAGATAAAGAGAAAAAATCCTTCCTTTCACTTATTGTGCTCAGGGCAGAACTTGTGATCTGTTTCACATTAGGATCCATTTCCCGAATTCCAGTCTCTGAATGGCGCCACAGACTCTCTTCCCAATAAGAAAGGCAGAGTGGGGGGGGGGGGGGGCCAAGCTGCCTGAGCGCAAGCGTGTGAAACTCCTCAAAAGGAAAGATATTTTCGGCTTCTTCTCAACATCATTGATCAAAATCTGTCTCTGGCCCACCGTCCAGAAGCGGCTGCCAGGCTCCTTCTCCAGTCTCCATCTTCAGTTCGCCTGCCTC
>NDGM011148122.1:0-11719 GCA_002564305.1 Octomys mimax | reverse complement strand
GCCACTCAAGACAGTTATACTAAATCAAAGTATAATTTTAGATACATTGGCCATGTTGGGCTATCATAATTTTTCTTTCTTTTTTGCTATTTTTTTTATTTCACATTTTATTAATATATTGGATTTCTCACATAAGAGGAATCATGTGCTTTTCAAGCTTGCGTGCCTGATCTACTTCGCTTAACGCAATGGTTTCAAGGCGAACCCATTTACCTAGAGCGACTCAAGTTCCTCCCGCCCTGTGGCAGGGTGGTAGTCCCCAGATGTGCTTACACAGCCCAATTTCGTTAGGCATTCCTCCGTGGAGGGACAGAAGGGCTGCTTTCAGGACTTAGCTGCTATGAATGACGCTGCTACGCACAGGTGTGCATGTATCTCTGGGATATGATGTCTTTAACTTGGGAAGAGATGCAGGAAGGGAAGAGTTGAGTCACGTGGCATTTCCAGCGGTAGTTTGTTGAAGAATTTCCAGAATGATTTCTATAATGGTTGCACCAGTTTACACTCCCACCAGCAAATGAAGCGGGGTGTCTTGTTCCCTGCACCTTCTTCAGCACTTGGTATTGCCTGATTTCTTGATGAGAGCCACTTCTCTGGAGGTCGAATCTCAGCACTGTTTGAACTTGCTGGCCGTTGCTGAATTTTGGGAATCTATTTGGAAAAATACATTTTTCACGTGTTTATTGACTATTTATACTTTTTCATCTAAGAGTTAAGCTGTCCACTTCAGATGCCCATTTGATGACTGGGTCGTTACACTTGGGAGTTCTAATTTTTGGGGTTCTTTATATATTCTGGATATCAATCCTCTGAGGAGCAGCTGGCAACATTTTTTCCCATGGCAGACTGTCACCGAGTCACTGTGGAAACAAAACTGGAAGCCCTGAAGTGAAGCTGTCCCCTGGCTGCTCCGAGTCCCAGTCGACAATCAACTGCTCCCCAGAATGGTGTCCACCCAAGCGCTCTCTCTGGGGGTGTGATGTGCACGTGGCCTGGAGCCACTCCCTAGCAGCTGCTCGCAGAAGGACTCACACGCAGCACCGCCTCATGTTCTCGCTGCAGCTCACAGCGCCTGCGCATCTGGCCCGCAGCCACGTTTCTCCCCGCTGCCCTGCGCATCTGGTCCACGGCCACGTTTCTCCTGCAACCCTCCGAGGGCCCCAGCTGTCACAGGTCTACAGGTCCCGTCTCACCATCCCACAAGCCACCAAGTGCAGGCCGTCCCTTCCCTTCTCTGTGTCGTTGTTCTGTCTCTTCCATTTCTTTGGAGGTCTTAATTTTCCTGGCACATCTTTCCTGGTACTCAGGAATCTTCTCTTGCAGTCTTTCCTCCCCAAGCTGTTACCGTCCAGTGTCTGGATTCTGAGTCTCAGAGAGGCAGAGTGGTAGCTACTTGCCACACTGACATTTTCCCGAAAGTCTCCAGGAAGTTCTTTATACGTATATTTTAAAAATTTCTGCCAAATACATTCTTTTAATAAACAGCTGGGCTAATGTCCCACGCCTATAATGCCAGCAATCTGGAAGCCCTGTGCAGGAAAAGCTCAAATTTGACCACAGCACAGGCAACTTAGACTGTGTTTCAAAATTTAAAAAGAAACATTTAAAAGGGGCTGGGGATGCAGCTCGGTGCAGAGGTTTTGGTCCATTCAATCCTCAGTACATTCTCTCTCTCTCTCTCTCTCACACACACACACACACACACTCACACTCACAATGCCTCAATTAGTGCACAGCAGTTGTTTCTACAATAACAGCTGTTCAATCAGGTGACCTCCCCAGTACGAACTCACCTGTGACTATCACTGACCCCTAGTCCCAGTGGCCCCCTCTTCCAGTCTGATGGCAGGACACCTGGCCCAAGCTCGTCCACTGAGATCCACCCCCAAGGAGTTAGGCATGGAGACTCAGACCGACCCGGGAATGCCTCACACACGAGGTCCCCAGGCCAACAGCAGGCCCAGCAGCTGCCCTGCTTTAAGTCCACAGGGGAGGAGAAGACCCTAGGGAAGCATCCGCGGCTGCGACTCTGAGGAGGGATGGAGCAGGAGGAAGGGAGCCCCGCCCCTACATTTAAGCTGCTTCATGCACGTCTGGGGTCCTTATACACCAGCAACACTGACAAGGGCAGACCTTGCCCACAGAACAGCGGGTCAACGCTCAGAACACCACACGGCCTGCCTGGGCCTTCCCAGGAAGGAGGGCTCCCTAGCTGTGCTCCAGCCACCCCCTCTCCTCAGGGATGAGCTCGTTGCAGCTGAGGGTGGCTCCTGCCTGCCAGGCGCCACACAACACGGTGCCCCGCAGCGAGGGCAGTGAGGAGGGCTGGCCATCGGGCGGGCATGGCCCCGAAGCCTGCTCTGGCCATGCGCCCCCTGTACACCTCTGACATCTACATGTCTGGCTCCGAGGTCTTCCAAGACCTCACCTCCAAGATGCCACTCTATGTGGCAAAGCAGGCTCTACAGACGTGACCGTGTTAAGGGCTCCAAAGTGGCCCAAAGGGGTGGTCCGGTCACCACAAAGCTTTTCCCAGTTGTGCTCAGCGAGAGACGTGAAAATGAAGGGAGGGCCAAGGAGACCCGAGACAGTGGGCATGAGGGCAGGAGGGGGCGGCCCCAGCGAAAGCAGCAGTGGCCTCTGGGAGCTGAAAGCAGCCAGAATTTGCTCTTCTCCTAGAGAGCCCACGAGGAGCAGCCCCGCAGACCCTGGATTCTAGCGCAGCCAGCCCTGGCCAGACCTGTAATCCACAACTGGGGGGAATGACCAATACCGTCGTAAGCCACTAAGCGTATGGCCACCTGTCACAGCAGCAACAGAAAACTAGTAAAGATGGTTTCAAAGCAGCTCCCAAAGGCCTGCATATAAAAATCTGGGCCGGCAGCCCAAAGGGCTATTGCAAAGTGATGAAACCTTTCGGGGGCGAGGCCTAGCAGGAAGTGACATCATCGCACCCGGGATCCAATCCCAGCCGCCGCGCTCTGAACCTGGGCCGCTGCACTCTTCCTCCTACTTGATCGTCTCCACTGTCATCACGTGACGGAAAACTGACTAACAGGCAGTCCTCGTTCCATCACAGGGCAGAGCAGATTTTCATTCAAAGAAGGAGGGTCAAGGAGTTCAGACTTCAGTGCTTGACCTCTCAGCTGCCCTCCCTGGAGCCTCACTGGTAAAACCAGTTCATGGACCCGATGATCTCTGAGGATAATTAATTATAAAACAAATGCCCTCGCTACCAGCTGAACTCATTTTGCACCATCTGCCTTTGTTTTGTATATTTTGCCACCAGAGTTCTAAGATTTTTTTTTAAGTAATAAAAGTAAAATCTGTGCCAAGTTGCCCAGTCACCGGCAGATCCCAGTGGTCCAGTGCAATAGCATCCAGGCCTCCAACTCTCTCACCCACCTCCCAAGGGAGTTCTCCTAGCAACTTGTCCTGCTGAGCAGGCCGTCTGTCCATCGTCCTCCAGTGTTGTGCTGCTGTCACCACAGCCACCTCCAGACCTGAGTCGCCCTCCCCAAGCATGACGAAGCAGCAGCAGGGGGACACTGACCTGAGGTCAAGAAGTCCAAACCAGCCCTGGGAATTCAGCAGCTGCACCAGGATCCCCTCGCCCCCGCTTCCACCCCCACTGTTCCCTAGCATCTTCTCCACACAGCTGTCCTTTGGTCTCCTAGGAGCCACGCAGCTGGCCAGAGGACACCGCCAAGAGCAATCCGTGGGTGCGTTTTCCTCCAGCTACACAGCGGCAGGATTTAACTGACTGCCTCTGCTCTCAGTAGGGACTGAGAGGGCATTTTTTTATCAGTGAAATATTTCCACTGAACAAAACATCTAGAGAAAACAGCTACTGTCCCAGCTACTACGCTTTCTAGCTCCCAAGGCCGTGCTAAGCCTTGTGGCGTCTGTGAAGGCGGTCTGCTAGATCTACAGGAGAGTATTGGGAACTCCCAGTCTAGCAAGAGGTGGAGGAGCAGTTCCAAGGCAGGGAGATCGAGGCCACCCTACAGCAGGGGAACAGCCATGACTTGTCAAGGTCCTGGCTTCCATCCACTTGAAAGCCGAGCCCCACCAGACATGCCACTGAGGAAATCTGCTGAGTTAGGGCTCATCACTTGTAAAGGAAAAGGGACCTATAAACCAGAACCTTGGACTAGAAATGGTTCTAACCCAAAAGAGAGGTTTGTGCTAAGCATCTTGGTCCAGGAAGGGCCAAAGTGGACACGGTGACACACAGAAGGGAAGTATCTGCTGGTGGGCAAGGAGACAGGTCATGGGGCTTTATCGGCCTTGCTGTCAGCGTCCATTCCTGTTAAATGTTAGATCTTCCGCAGACACCTGCCAGATAACAAAGGGCAGCGGGCACTGTATTGAAAAGATGTGCTTTACATAAACGTCAGAGGCCCAAGCCACATCCAACCAGCATGGCCAGAACAAGAGTACACGGGAACCCAAGGCTGCCAGGTGCCCTCTGGAGCACCAGGGAAGGAGCAGCTCCACCCTCACCCACCGCTTCCCTCTTACACACGTGGACAGGCGTGGTCACTCCCGAGCGTCTACCAGCAGCTACGAGCTACAGATGCACAAAGCACCTACCTATACCAGGCACTGCCCGGTGATGAGAGGAGGAGGGGTGAAGCGAACAGGAGGCCCCAGGGTGGCTGAGCCCTGAGACTAGAAAGGCGTCCTGGCACCTCTGTCTGCTGGTCAGAAGACTGTGTTCAGAGTCCTGTGAATTCCAGATCTGCCAGAGCCTTGTTTTGTTTTCTGTTGTTGTTTGGGAGGGGGAGGGATACTGGGGATCACACTCAGAACCCTGCACTTGCCAGGAAGGCGCTTATGCCGCTGCACTATCTCGCCAACCCAGAGCCAGCTTTTAGGAGATATTTTAAAATTCAGCTTACAACATGACAAAGAAAATGTTGGGAATAGAAACTGTGTCATCTTTAACAGGAATATGTTCTAGAGGAGTATCTCTCTTAACCTTGAAATTCTATAGAACTGCCCAGTGTACGCTACACAAAAAAAAATCCTTATGGAAAACGCTAATTGCAATACAAAAGAAAAAATACTGGGGAGGGGGTTGGGGGAAAACATTTACTGGAACAGAAGAAGAAATGGTTACAAAGCAGTACCTTTCCACATAAACATAGATAACAGCAGAAATAAAATGCAGTCTTTGAATATGGGATAGATTTGTGTCAGCTAGAATAAATGTCCTTGAGGACTATGTTTCCAAATGCATCACACAGAACAGTATTATTTTGGAGGCCCAGCCAAATAGCTCAGCGGATTAAAGTGCCTGCTTAGGCAGACTCAGGAGCCAGGGGCTCCATCCCCAGGCCTGCCGTGCCGGCCCTGCCCCCAGGATTCCCTGAGAGGATGACTGAGACTGGGTGTGGTGGTGCATGCCTGTAATCCCAGCACTTGGGAGGCTGTAAACAGGCTGATCACTACAAGTCCAATCTATACAGTGAGATCCTGTAGACCCCGTACTAAATACAAAACAAACAAACAAACAAAAATATTATTTTATTTGAAAAACACTTTCTCACACTCAAAGAATAATGAAACTTCATATTGGGACTACCTTAAAAATATTTTTCTGCTCACAAAAAGCAAATAATATTAACAATATAGTTTATTGTTCTTAAGTCAGGTAAGATCTTTCTCCACAACAAAGAAGAAAGAATAAAATCTTGTTAATGCTAAACAATTCTTTTCTTTCAGTATTAAGCTTCTTTAGGTAGGTTTGTTATAAAATCCAAAGAAACCTGCTTCTCAGGGTACCAAATGAGGAACAGACTTCTGATTGGACATCACTGTGGAGCCGTAATTTCTGACAAGGTGATGAAACAGCCAACAGGGTCAGAACACACTAGCTAGCTGGCATGGGGGTACCCCTGGGTACCGAGTCATAGACCATGGATAAAACCCTCCACGCCCCCACTGCAAGTACCCTGGCCAGCAATGCGGGCTCCGGGGCTGGGGTTTGACAGCGGCCGAGAACCTCACTGTGGGGCAGCAGTAGGCAACGAGGAAGGCAGCGCGGTATCTGAAGGGGAAAGGCTGTCTCTGTCCCCCAAAGATCATGCATATTACACTGTGATTTTAACAAAGAAAAAGACAGGAAGAGAAGAGCACAGCGGGGCACAGGGAGAGGGGAGGCCCAGCCAGCCGGCACCCAGAGGGCATTCAGCAGGCAAAGACCAAGGTCACTGACAGGAGGAGGGTGAGGTGAATGTGGTATGCAAGATCCTGTTGCCCTTTCTGCCCACCTTTCTCCTTTTTCTAGAAGATCAACAGGTTGTAAATTACTGCTCGAACCTTGCACAATAAGACATTTGAAAGAAATATAGAACCTGTGTTACAGGAAAGCCTGGACTCCATCTTCATCCCACTTAGCTCACTGCAGCTCCCATGGAGGACACCATCACCTGATCCTGGGGAGGCGGGGAGACGCTGTCGCTTTGTGCAGACCCTCACTGCAGGACCTGACCACCATGCCCACTCCCAGGCTGGCCCAGCCTGCAGCGACAGCGCACGTTCGGTCAACACAGCTCAGACAGGGTGGCTCTCAGTAAGCAGGTGAAGGAGGACATCACAGAGCTGGGTTAACAGATGCTCACTGAGGCCCAAACCCAGTGCTGGGCCCTGGATACAGGAAGGGAGGAAGGACTGTCCCTGCCCGCAAGGGGACGACGGGCCTGTCTAACCAGAAGGGGGCTTCTCACAACCAAGAAGAGCTCAGCTAGAGGGAACCGGGCAAACCTGAGAGGAACAGGACCTGTCAGGGAGTCCCGGAAGGGCGCACACGCAGGGTAAAAACACGGTTTAAAGGCCTTTGTCTACAACAGCCTTGAAAGAAAACTCTTTTCTTCCCTTTTGCTGCTGAGGAAAAATAAGGCCAGGGAACACAGGCTATGCGTCTCTGGGGCCCACATGACAAGTGGAGCTTCGTGGAGGCACTTGGGCTCAGATTACCACTCTATGGAGATGGGACCCGACCCCAGCTCCCAGCAGCCCCAAAGCCTCAAGCCTGGACGGGCGAACACATCTAACTGTCCAAGTCCAAGGGCCAGGGGAGCAGCTATCCCAGTGCAGCTCTGTCCTGTTGTTGGGAGTGCTTCCCAGCATCCCAAAAGGGAGGTACAAGCAGGGGCTGGTGGAATAGTTAGCAACCCAGGAGGGATACCTGGCTCCTCTGTCACTGCCTGGAGCACAAGAACCGGAGGCTCACACCCAACCTGCAGGTCAATAGGATTCTGTACTGGATGAGAGACAAGGCCAGCCCACAAACACACAGGGCAGGAAGCCAAGACTCAAGAAGCCTAACAGAAAACACACAGTGCGTAAGGCACTAGCACTGCGGATCTGATGCAGAACAGACAAGCTGACCCTGAGCGCAGTCATGTGGTTTGGAAAGTGTCTTTGATACAGAAATCCCAGAGTGGCCAGAACGCACCAAGCCAGCCCCAGGCCTCCAGCCAGGAGCCACCAAGGACTAACGCAGGGACTGTGTCCCCAGATGATCAGCAGCCAGCACTGTCCAGGGAGAGCCGTTCCCCTCGGGCTTGGCTGAAGCCACGGCAAGATGAGTACCTCCAGAGTGAACACTTTCTCTTCCCTGTTCACTTGTTCAAGCCCCAACCCCTCAAAAACTGATGTGCATGGGGGCCCGGCCCCGTAGCTCGGTTGTTTAAGTGCCAGCTTAAACAAAGCAGTCAGGCTCCAGATGCTATGGTTCAATCCCCCAATCCTCAAGCCAAACCAGACCTGCCCTGAAGTCAGGTATCCTGAGGCTGCCAAAAAAAAAAAAAAAAAAAAAACTTTGGGGCCAGGGAGATGGCTCAGTAGAATAAGCGCTTCCCTGGCAAGCTCAAGGGCCTGAGTTCAATCCCCAGTTCCACCAAAAAAAAAGAACTGATGTCCCACAAAGCACAGTGTCAGTGCTATGCCCTAAGGGCCTCCCTGGGGATGCCAGGGGCAGGGTAGGCAATGGAAATAAATCATCCCCCCTCACTCTGGCATTAAACCCTATTTCTAGTCATGGCCCAGACAATAAAAGCAAAAGGAGACAGAGCCTCGTGTGTGGCCCACCAGCCCGGGCTGTACCCTGCCTGCCACACTGTGGCTGTCTGGCCCCAAGTTTCGACCTCCCTGGGCCCCTCTGCAGCAGCGGCAGCACCTGCCACCCAGCCTACAGGGGGCTAAGCTAGGAGAACAAGTATCACCCAAGTTCCTGGGGCAATGCAAAGGCTCCAACCCAGCTGCAGAAGTGATGAGAGCTCAGAGGTGGAGCAAATCAAATCACTGTGAAAACTATACAGGACTCCTGCAAGTGTCTCCAGCACAGCTGCCAGCACTGAGCCCCAAACACACCTAGGAGCTCAAGAGTGGCTCAGAGGTACCCTGGGGCCTTTGCACCGCTTGGCTCAAGGCTGCCTTTGAAGCAGGGTCTCCAGCCTCCTTCCACCCCTCGTGACGCCTGCTCAAAGGCTTCTGTGCTTAGGCCACAGTGCTGCTCACGTCACGTCCACCACCAAGAGCTCCTCGCACAGCCAGCAGCCCTCAGGTGCACATGTAGATGCCGCCAACCTGCACACGGCCCAGAGGACTCAGGACCTCACTGCAGAGATGGGTGTCCAGGAATCATGCTCTGGCACAGGCTCGCAGCACTTCCCGGGTGGAAGTCGTCTCTAAGCCCACAGCAGGGCAGCACCTGGCAAGTGTCAGAAGTGCGGACTTCAGGCCCCATGCAGACTCCGGAGGCAAAATCTGTGTTTCAACAAGATCCCTTAGAACACTGCCACAGAGAAGAGGCCTTGGCACAGAGCATTTACGACACAGCAGTCTATCCAGACAGAGCTGAGGTGGCTGGCTTAGGTTCTTAATGGTAATGAGTTTATCTTAGCTGCTGCATGTAGTAATCACTCAATAAATATCGGATGAATGGGTGAGTGGGCAGTCTATGGACTAATCAAAAAGACTGATCCTAGTTTAAGTACAGGGGAGGGGTCTGAGCAGGGGACTAACCAGCAGGAAAAGGAGCAGAGAGAAACTCCCAACGGTGGCAGAAGGTAGTCAGATAAGGCCTGTTAGAGACTGGCGGTCGGCTGAGACACAAAGGACGAGGAGATATACACTTGCCAAGGAGAAGATGACGGGCAGGGCAGGGTGGCCTCTGTCTGCTGGAAAGGGTGGAATGCCATGAAAGGGCGAAGGATGGACAACATGACTAAGAGAACCAGGACCTGTGTGCTTGGCTCTGACGGCACAATGCAGATGCTCTAAGGAGGCAGACTCAGAAGGCCCTGTGACCATGGTTAATGGGTGGGTGGGGACAGAAAGGCCCACCTGGGTGATGGAGCGCCCAGGCTCTCCTCTCTTTTGATACAACAACCCCAGCACTCCCGAGACAAGCCGTCCACTGCCATACCTAACCGCACCTCTGAGTCCCGTGGGCCTAGCACTGCCCAAAAAACAGCCATGTGGAGGTGACTCACGGTTTTCAACAAGTTGATCTGGAACGTGTGGGCAGCCAAGCGTCAAGGGGCCGGGAGTCCAGTCCAGATGTTACCCTATCGTGGTGCGCTGGAAGAGAAACACAAACGTCATGCGTCACTGCAAGAGGCCACATCACCAGTGAGCTGCATCCTCCCTCCCCACCCATCCCTGATGGCTTCAACCCATCAAAAGGGCAGAAAAGGAGAATCGACGGGTGGCTAATGGCCTCGAGGCACTAAGCAGCTGCAGAGCTGGCAAATTCCCCACCTGCAACTCAGGCAGGAGACGCCAGCCACTGGCTGCAGCCACCAGAGCAGCCTCCCCCACCAGGCAGCCCAGCGCTTCGGCTTGCAGCTCAGCAGCCCCAAATCTCTGCTCGCAGATAAGCAAAGCCAAGAAGCAGACAGCACACGGACCTCGGCCCGCGTCAGCCGCCAGCAAGGACAAAGCCCGGAACAGGGCCGCAGAACTGACTCCATAAAGCTTACATTTTACCTGTGAAGCACCTCCATAATAAAACTCCATTTCTAAACAAGTATCCTGTCTGGCTCTTAATCGAGGAGTAGACAAAGCAGCCTGCAGTTCCAGATCGTAACTGCTCTCTGGTTCTTTCTCCTTAATCCCAAGAGACTTGCACCAGCCAAACCCAAACTCCTGGTGTTCTCCAAAAGCAAAGTTAAAGGAAAAAAAAAAAGAACTGTACATTTCTGCACAGAGGAAGAAAACTTAAAATCTTTACAGGGAGTACAACATTTGAGTTTTTACGGTGTGAAGAACAAAGACTGACACAGAAAACTCCTCTCCCACACAGCAGATTCGCAGACCCTGGAGGGTAGAGCCCCTCCCGAGGGGCTACTTGGGGACTACAGAAATCAGTGCATGTTCCAGGCTGGTGGTCAGTGCCTCGCTTTGGTGGAATGAAATGAGTATCACAGTGCTATTCTCTAAGAAATGAGATTTCTGGTTATGACTTTCTCTTTGTCTAACTGCATATTTACACACAATCATCATAATAGTTGCCTCTTCCCCACCAGGTTCTGGTTTCAGCTGGCTTTTACAAATCGATGTGACCTCAGGCCGGTTACCCCTAACCTTGGGCACCTGCAGAACAGGAGTGGGATAAAACTTCAGCAAGAAGATTCCACAACTCCTTTGTGCTTCTGGGAGCAGACCTGAAATATTTCCCGTTAGGTCGGCTCTCCCAGAGTGTGTGGTGATCTTACCACCTTGAAGCAGTGAATGTCGATCCACAGCAAGTTCACTTACACATGCCTCGGCCTATAGTGGCAGAGTTGGGGTGTTCTGTTTGTAGAGTAGCAACTTCAGCAGGGACTCAGCTGCCCTCACCCATACTGAAGGGGTATCTGGATCTGTTTTCCCAAAGGTCCATTATTATTTATAAGGCATAAAGCACAATTCAGGCAGTGAGATCATTTGTTTTGAAAACTACAGCAACCATTCCAAGTTTTCCCCCTCCCTTTTAACATGCTAGTTCCTGAGTCAAGACGGGAAGATGTAGGTTTCAGAGGAACCGCAAAGGCAGCTCGGCCACCCACAGTACGGACCAGGATTCCATGCTGGACTCCCCCAGGAAGCTACCTGCCTGTTTCCCCTTCAACGGTCAGGCACGGTCCAATCTAAGAAGCCAAGGAAGACTCAACAAACTGCGCGTGGGCATCTTCAACACACCGAGATCCATCTAAGTAAAACAAAAGCCCACCACAATGCCCACAGCTCTCCTTATTCTGATGCGGGAGAAGGGGACAGAGACAGGGCAACATCACAAACACTTCAGAAAACGCCATGGGCCCTTCCACCCAAAAGGAGGACAGAAGTACGCATTCAGTGTTGAGGGGTTCAGGAGCACCCTGAAATTCCTCTCTGTACCTCAGGCTAAGGACCCCAGCTTCAATAACAGAAGCACCCAAGCTCATAATTCACACTACCCTAGAGCAACTGTATAAGTGGAGGCAGGAGCGGTGACCCTGTGTGGTATGACATACAGGAGCAGTTAGCAGGCTGGAAATCTGTCCCCGCAGGCAGGGTGGTGCCCTCAGGACAGCTGGGGCCCACTGGAGCTCACTGCTCAAGTTTTCTACATTATTCTTATACAACAATAATGATAAGTGGATGAGTCACAGCCACTGCCTGACCAATTTGCTCTCTGTGAAAGCCTGAGAGAATGTTTTCACTCCATGTGACTCTCCTTAGG
>NDGM011148119.1:0-11273 GCA_002564305.1 Octomys mimax | reverse complement strand
ATTTATTTATTTATTTGTGGAACTGGGGATTGAACTCAGGCCCTTGCACTTGCCAGGGAAGCAACTTATTCCACTGAGCCATCTCCCCAGCCCCTTTGTGGCCTCTTTTCTGTACAGCCACACCTCATAACATTTTCACCCTGGTCCACTTGATCAAGGTTGTTTTCAGTACAGACATCTGTCATATTTGCAATGAATAATTAATATTGTTATAGGACATAAACCAATATGCGTTATTTTAAATGTATTTTAAAATTCTTTGGAAACCTACTTCATGTAGTTAATCATTAATTATTTCTTCCTTTTTTGTATCTACTACATGTACCTGTTGTCTCTTGGGATAGGCAGTGTATCAGACAAAGACAGAAAATATGGCTTCAGTCATATGTAGTTTTTTTTTTTTTAGTGGGGAAGACAAGGAGTAGTTGAATAAACATGAGGGGCAATAAATGTTACAAAAGAAGATAAGAAGATTGAGAAATGGAACAGAGGGGTTAGATTATAATTTTCAATACATGTACAGGGAAGGTTGCCTTCTGAAGGTTAAATGTAAGAAAAGAACTATGGGAAACATATGAATAATCAAGGAAGGGGTGCCCTTAATGTACTTGAGGAATATCAGTCCAGGCAATAATGTGGCTGATGCAGAATGCACCACTGGAGACTAGTTGGGAACAAGCTTGGGAAAGTGATGACAGGTCAGATCACAGAAATAGTGATGGTGAGCCCTTAACGGGATGAGTGATCAAATAGGTGAGGTCGTTAGCCAGATGAGGCAGCAGCCTTTCACTTGGACTTATACATAAACAATCAGACCGAATGAATCACCAAACAATAGGACAGGTAGAAAAGATTGGAGGTTCCTACGTCATACCCAATTTTTATAGGTTGAAGGCCGGAGTAACTTCTGTCACAATAGACTACAGACAGAAAATCAGGAAATTATCTGAAAAGCCCAGTGGAAATCTACTGAAATCACTTCTCCAAGAAAGAGTGAATGACTAAGGATAACCAGTTATTGAATTTTGCATTATGAAAAGTTTTGGTGACTTTGATAGAAGTAGTGTCAATGGAGTAGTAGGGTAAAAGACTGAATAAATATTAGTTTAAAATAAAAAAGGCAGGAAGTCATGGGTGAGTCTTAGCAAGTATTCAAAATGCTCAAGATTCAGATATACTATTAGCAATAAAAGAAATCATTGCTACAGCAAATGAATAAAGTTTACTAAGGAGGAGATATGTTGTATTACAGTTGAATGTCTACCAGAGACATTTTGTAGAAGAGGGTCATGTAGTAATCCCAGTATCTTTTAGAAAGTTATTCAGATAACAGAATTTTATGCTTATTACAGTGAAGTAGAGAACATAAAAGAAACAATGCCATACAGAAATTGGAATATGGGGCCAAGAATGAATGGAAACTTTGTATCTTTTGCCAGCCTTGAATTTATGTAGTGTTTCCTAAGTGTATGTTTAGGTACTATTTTGTTTTCATATTTTCAGCAACTTTTGTCATAAATGTAAGATTTTGCTCTTTTGTACTAAGGTAAATTCTGTTCTTCCCAAAGGTAAGGAGTTTAACTTCAGCTCCCCAGCAGTTTTGCCTTCACATGGTTCTTTAAGGGCACAGCACAGCCTGAGGTCCTTAGTGCTTTACTCCAAGGAAAGCATACATGTTCTCAGGATAAATAGTGCTTCAAAGCACTTGCAAGAGGAGAGTTGGGAAAGAGAGGAAGATGTATTTACAGTCAAATAAAATAAATTGAAGAATAGTTCTGTGTAATATAATGACATCATAAAAATAGAAATCAATTGAGATTTTTGTACAAGACTCTCCAGGACTACAGATAAGTTCAGACTATCTGAGAAAAAAAAAGACAAATTTAGTTTTCCAAGTTTGGCAAGGAGCTCATCACAGAGGGTGCTTTCTGTTATCTGTTGTAGATAGACAATGTGATGTCCTTGTTGAACAGATTTTTTAATTAATAAGGAATTATGCACTATTCTTGGCATTGCACCTTTAAGACGTAGGGCAGGGTATTCAATGGCAAGAGATAAGTGGATGCAGTAGAAGAACTGAAGGTGGAAGTCTTGGCTGGTATTGATTCCGACTTCCTAAATAGATTAGTGGAAAGTCCCTGCTGTAAACCTTTTGGTGACAACTGAAATGTGTTGGAGCTACTTTTTACTGAGTTAGTAGTGCCCAGAATTGCCCACATTTTACTTAATAATTTAAAATATTTGCAAACGGCCATTATGAGGGGAGAAGCTGAAAAGATCACAAATAGATTTCGTGTATAAATAAAACTATGCAGTCTAAGAGATTTCAGAAAAGATTTAGTAATCTGTAATAATGACAGGTACAATCAGGAGGTGGAAACTATGCCGTAGTTTGCTTTTGCTGCCATTGCTACTCTTTGCTGTTGTTTTCAACGAAGATTATTTAATATAAAAATTTGAGATCAGTTATTCCAGGTCCACAGGGCCAGGAATGCTATGCTAAGTTTTTGCGGGTAGTGACTAACGGAAGGCACTTCCCCTTCAGATGGGGGCAATTAAAGGTTAGAATTATTAAGACCGGAAATCTGCACCATAACTCAGGTGTCCGCGACTCAGGTGTCTAAGGAGGCTGTGAGCTGCTCCTCCCTCTGCTGCAGCTGATGTCTCGGAGGGGTGCAGGGAGGTCGGCTCTGAAAGTGTGGGGAAAGTGTAAACTGAAATCACCTGCGGCTGCCGAAAGGCGACGGCATGGGCAGGCAGGTGGAACACTGTTGCCGTGGTGATGTTACAGCAGCTGGAAGCAAACGTAAGAGCAAGAAACACGTGAAGGAGCGCGGCTCTCTGTGTTCCTTCTTGCTTCGAGGGCTTTTTTGGTGCATCATATGGCAGAGCCTGAACCAGAGCCAGCGGACGCAGCAGTTTCCACAGCTTCGGCAAGCGTGAGCTCCAGCCTTACAACCTGGGGTACAGAGGGGGAGTGTGGAGCTGAGAGTGACGATAGTAACCGCTACAGGATTTACAGCTCCGTTCCCTAGCAGCCAGCATGTCTGAATTCAGGATCTCATTATATCCACAGATTATGAGTTGCACAGGAAAGGTGAATTTATCAAAGATTTGCTTTGTATGTCATTGAACTGACAAAGTTTGACTTCAGAAAAGGTGTACAGAATTGTCAAAAAGCGTCTCAATGTGCTTCAAAACAAAGAAAAATTCTACTGAATGGATAGGTCTGTTTTTTTAAAATATATATATATATATTTAGTATAGGGTCTACAGGGTCTCACTACACAGATCGGACTTGTAGTGGTCCTCCTTTTTTCAGCCTTCCAAGCTCTGTGATTACAAGCTCGAACCACCACACGAATAGGTCTGTTTTAAAGTCATGTTTGGGTTTTTCTTTTTTTTGTCATTTAATTCTTATTTGTTGTTTTATATGAGATTAGCATTAAATTTTGATTTTTAGAATTTTATGTCATGGGTATTCTTTAATTACATGTATCAGAACATAAAATATAAAGTATGGATAAAGAACATACATTTTAGGGCCAGGGAAATAGCTCAGTGGTCTAAGTGGCTGCCTGGCAAGTGCAAGGACCCAGGTTTGATCCCCAGTACCACATGCCATGCTGGTTCTGCCCAGGTCCCACCAAGCTGGCCACAAAACCTGGCGTGGTAGCACAAGCCTATTTTCCCAGCAATGGGGATGTTGAAACAGGAAGTTTGCTATGAATTTGATCTGAAATACAAAAATTACACATAAAAAGAATATATTTTTAATAATTTTAATTTATTTTTATTAGCATATATTTCTGGTATATAATAATTATATTCATTTTAGGGAATTGGTATACATACATATCAAATATTGGTCATTTTTACTGTACTGTTACTAAAAGAATGTTTTATTTTAATCCTGAGATGGCCTCATGTTATTATGCCTCATAATTTTCTGAAACGTCAATCAACAATTAACAATGGATAGAGGTGAAACTGGTGTTCAGATTATTCTGTAAAATCTGAAAAGAACATGAGATTAGAGCAGCCATGAGCTAAATTATGAGAACTCTAACAAAAACTATAGAAATCGCTCAGCTCAGGTCACTCAACGATGAAATAACTTTTATAGGAAATTATTTATTTTACTTTATTAATGTTGGTGTTAAATTGTTCGACTGGGCTTCCTGTCAGAACTGAGCATTTTGTTTCTTAAGGGGAAAAAAGGTAGGCAGAAGAGTTAATCAAGCAAAACAGGAAGAAATAAGATTTTGTAAAATAAGTAGATTTTAATTGCATCAAGTGGCAGTGTTGCTTTTCCCCCAAGTATTCTTAGTTGGTTTTTCATATGCATCACTGCATAATACCAACGTTACTTATAGATTTCATTTAGTTTCTTGCTTCAATTTTTAATTCTTTTGGCTAAATGGTTACGTCTGTATATTTTCCCAGGCCCTGATAATAAGGTATTAGACTTTTTTTTAATTCAACCACTCTATTAGTGACTGTGGGTGTCTTAAAACTATCATAGAGTTATGGAGTTCTCTAAGCTTTTTAATTTATTTTCTGATAGTATTTATGCATTGGGGGAATGTTAACATCAGATTGGAAGTTTATTCTTAAGATACATTATAGTATATAATTATGGTCTAGAAGAGTAAAGATGACACATTTCTTAGTTTGCAAGCACCACCTTCATATGTGCCTTTTAATAACTTTTTACAGTAGGCAAAGAAATGTTAATATGTATATATTTTTATGCAATCAATTAACAAATATATTAAGCTTAACACAATGGCAGAAAAATACCATAAAATGCTAAGATCATCTCATTTTTAAGTATTTAAAATATTTTAAAATCCTAAATCAAATAAATGATACCATTTTCTATTTTTTTTTAACCTATCATGAAACTTAATTTGATTGTCACTTGAATTGGATTGTAAAATGGCTAGATTAGTAATCTAGACTTGTGGAGGTGTCTAAACGGGTTATAGCAGCACAACCTTGGCTTCCTGGGCCCCTCCGGCTCTTATTCACTCCTGCTGCCTGGATGCTATGAGGTGAACAGTTTTCTTCCATGGCAATGGTTCTGCCTTTGAGCCGACACTAGGCTGAATCCACTAAAACTTGCAGCCCAAGTAAAATTCTGTTTTTTTTAGATCATAGGGGTCAGGTGTTTTGTCTTGACACAAAGAAAGCTGACTTATAGCTTTATTTTAATTGAAATGTTTGTACTACTGCATAAAATTTTACCTCAAGGACGTAAGTAATAAGATAAATAATAATGACAGCAATATCAATACTAGCTATGATTGCTGAGCTAACTGTGCTGTCAGCATTGTGCTAGATCATATGTTATTACTGAACAAAAGTTATTGATTTTTTTGTGTATTAGAGATGAAACAAGACAACTAAGACTTCAAAATTCATTGAAAACTCTTTTTTTTTTCTTTTTTCTTTTATGGTGCTGGGGATTTAACCCAGGACCACACACTTGCTAAGCAAGTACTATCTCTCTGAGCTACATCTGCAACCCCAAACTTCCGCCTTTATAGAGAAGACAAAATAGTGAAATATAGTTTTTAACTCTCTTCTTCGTTTGTTTTCATGTGCTTGTTTAGCAGGTGTATTTATTCTTTTGGAGTTGACCCACTGAGTAAGAACTTCTGTAAAAGTTTTTTTTTTCACGTGAATTGATGCAGATCAAATACTCCCCGAAAAGGAGATTTTAATGATATAAAAGACAGGAGTTAATCAGTTTAATATTAACATAAGTAAATTTTAATTAATTTTTAAAATAAATCTACTATAGAGGCTACATAGAAAAGTAAAAATCTGATGAAGTCTCCCTTATTTAAGGAGATTAAGAAAAAAATGATATGGTAGAGATCTGAATGATGAGCTACACGTATTTAGGGAGAAAGGAGCCAACATTCTGACAAAAATCAAGCAGATATAAGTTCTCTTGGCAGGGAGGAGAGAAGTTTTTTTTTTTTTGGTGGAACCGGAGATTGAACTCAGGCCCTTGTGCTTGCCAGGGAAGTGCTTATTCCACTGAGCCATCTCCCCAGCCCCTGAGAGAAGATATTTTTTAAGAAAAAAGACAAATGTGACAATTTGGGCAGCCAAAATCCAAATTTGTAGAGCCTTCAATTTTAAGTTGGCAATATTAATATTTAGTCTACCAATTTAGCGAATGCAGATATTACTTAATGCTTTTTGGTGATGTTGATCTCACAGATTTTTCACTGAAAAATTATTCTGACCCTAGGGAAAAATTTTAAAAGATGACCCAGAAGAGGGCACATGGGATGGTGAGACACAAAGTAGCCTAATTTACTGTGTAACTGTTTTCATTCAGTTCAGCCATTCACACTTACAGATCTTTTGGAGTTGACCCACTGAGTAAGAACTGCTGTAAAAGTTTTATTTTTCCCCACAGAGACAATAAATAGAGCAAACCTATGGATTTTGAAATCTTTCTGGATGGCATGATTTGTATACAGGAATTCCAGACATATAATAATATGGAAACATCTGTATTGTAGACATTGGTAGATCGTATGAAGATTTTTGTGCTTGATTTAGTAGCATATGCCTCTAATTCCACAATTCTTGAACTTAAGGTAGGAAGCTTTAGGATTGAGGCCACCCTGGGCTACAAAATGAGTTTCATTTCACTGTGGGATAAAAATGTTTCTCATTTACTTTCTCATTGTTGAGACAAAATACCCAAAACTCACGAGGTGAAGGAGGAAAGGCTTATTTCAGCTCAGTTTGTAGAGGTTTCAGTCCATGGTTTGTTGGTTCCAAGGCAAGGTGGCCTGGCTGGGGGGCATAGCTGGAGGGTATGGCTGGGGGGCATGGTTGGGGGGCATGGCCGAAAAGAAATAGTCCACGGCATGACAGACAGGAGGCAGCAAGCAGGGAGTCACGTTTTCCTTTCTATTTCATTCAGGCTAGGTGCCTACTAGCCAGTGCCCCCCACACCCAAGTGGGCCTCCCATTACTCACACCCAGAACTATGCTAAATGAAGTGGTTGACTAACTTAGTTACACACACCCTTAATGGACATTCATACAGCACAGATCCAGACAATTCTACAAAGCCCGCCTAGGAGAACATGAGCCTTGACGGGACAGCTAGTTACAAACCATAACAATAGCAGACCTGATTTTATCCAGAGCTTTGGGAGTAAGAACCAGATCTATATAGCTATATAGATCAGTTATTTTACAATCATGGGTTTTTATATTATTATGATTTAGAGTCATGCTGCTACAGGGTGTGTACTTTCAGTATGCATTTTGAACACATGCTAATGATGATGCTAACAAAAACAAAGTAATAGCTACTATTTAGTTTGTGTGTACAATGTAATAAGCACTGTTCTCAGGAGCAGTATCTCAAAAAGAAAAGACTTTAAGGTAAAGTCTTTATTATTCTAATTTTAATGAATAAATTGAGGCTATAAAATAACTCACATTAAATTTTATGGCTAAACGTCAGAAAATGTTGTATTCCAGCCAGTGTCATTTTGACCCCAGATACATATTCCAAATTATTTTTCATGCTTCTCCTCATTAGGAAGTAGGTTGGGTGGGGAGGTGCTATAAATAATGAGAGAAATTATTATTAGCGTTGCCTTTTTAAAGCCTGAGGACATATAGATGAGTGTAGCGTGCCAGCCAAGGTTTATTTGATGAAGAAAATAGCAGAAGTAAAACAGAATTTTAATGAACCCTGCCAGAATCACGAGAAAATAGGTAATCCGGAGCCACACAAGAATTAATATTTTCAACTGTTTCTAATTACCAGGTAATATTGAACACAGTTGTGACAGTTATTTTAAATTTCTTGTTTCTTTTCTCATAGGAGAAAAACAGGAATCTAGCATTCCCTTGTATTTTTTCCATCATGCTCATATTGAAAACTTCCTATAGAACATTTTGTTTCTCTATAAATGAGTGAAAGAGTTTCACCATCATTTTAACTGTAAATTTTAGACATTCTGGTGTATTGAAAGAAGTAATAAAAATGATCCTGGGCTTGCTCAGGTAGTACAGTAATGACAGTGGGATATTTTCATCTCTTTCTCTAAAGTGCATTTGAGGCACTGCCATATTTCCTCATTACCACCAGCATTGGAAGAAGTTTGTACAGTACAGAGAAGTGGAATATCTTTTGTAAGTTTATAAAATATTTTGTGAGAAAAGCCTGCTATGCTTCCTTATGAATGTCAAAGATTTTCTGCATTCAATTTTTAAATATATGCTTTCTAGTCCATTTGATATAGTATTTTTCTTCGTCCTTTACTTCTTCTTTATTTGTTCTTAAATGTAGGTTTTACAGAAAAAACAAAACAGTCAATACAAACAAACAAACAAAAAAGACCCACAATAAAACAACTCCAAGTATGTCTGTTTAGCTTTCCACAAATAAAAATCAACTCAGATTAAAATGTCTTGGTCCCATCTTTTTCATCTTTAATAATATAGGTTCTAACCATTGAAATTATCTAAACTGTGTTCAAGGTCTATTTTAAATTATTGTTCTAATATGGAAGAAAATGGCATGCCTTATTTAATACTGGCAAATAGAGGGCATTCGTGTCACAGAGAAATTATATGTATAACACTTAATATTTTATTAAGTTTCTACTACATTCCTTAGAGAAATTCACCTTATGAAGATATAGTATCCTGTTTTCCCTATTCATACATTCCTAAAGTGTTCTGAAAATGACATGCTAAAATTGTTTTGTTTTTGTTGCTCTTTCCAGATTCAAGTTAAACCAAGTCTACATAAGTTCCTCCATGATTTGATAATTTTTTTCTCTGTTTATTGCAAACCAAATAAAGCTTTCCTATCAGACCAAAGTTAGCTTCTGGGGAAAGCCAACATAGAAGTCCGCTGAATAACAGTACGATGAACAGTGCTAACCTCCATTTGTTAACTGAGGTTATTGGTTACTTTAAAGAACACTATATGCACAATTAAGCAAGCACTTCAAACTGCTCTTCCTTGTTAACTAGTTTTAAGATATTCTGCTGGACAGAAAATTGATAGGCATGGTAAACATGTTCCTGTTTCCTAATTAGCTCAGGTAACACAATTACTGGTGTTCAATATCCATCAACAAAGCAAAGGTGCTTTAAATGTCATATAAACACTAGAAATCAAAATAAAGCACAAAGGGATTTCACATGACTAGTCATCTGAATTAAAGTTGACTTCTTGTTAATCCTATTTTGTGATATAGGAAACTCAACTTGGGAAAGATAGTAAGAAAAAAATGCTTCTTTGACTTTAAATTGCCCCTTTCAGAGCTTTAGGGATGCATTTAAGAGGATGTCTTCTAGCTTTAGAAAGTCTTATATTAACTTGGAATAACAAAAACAGTTATTGCAATAAAACAGCTTAAATGAGTATCACCAGAAATTCTTCTATTTGTATTTCATTCCCCCATGTGGCATATAGTTTATCTTCAGGATTCAAGAAGCAAAAATTCTGTCCTATGGCATACTAGGAAGTCTCTACAATGATAAATATCTAGAGCTCTGAGACTACATTTTCCTTTTTCTATAAACTTCTAGAAATTGTTTTCTTGCAATTCAATTTCACACACACACATGTATATGCAAATATTACTTTCTGCTAGGAGTGGTAGTAAATATACTTGAAATTCTTTGTTCTTCAAAGAATATGGTGGTGGATGGGGCAGGCTTTAATGGACAGTCATAGTTGAGCTTTCAGGGCATCTTCACACCTTTCTTGTGCACTCCAGTAATTCTGGGAGGATGGATACTGCTCTTAGCTCTAAGTCTACCTCCATTCGAAGAGGGTTTGTTAATGTGCTTACCACCTCCTGAGCAATGGTATCATTTGCACAAATTTACTAGGACTTGAGGTAATTATTTCGGACTTTCAAGTTCTTACAGGAGAATGTCCAGAACTCTTTTTTTATGGATCCTGTAAAAGTAGAAAATGTTTCTGTCATTTTTCTCATGAAGACAAACATTTATAGAAGAAATAGGAAGAGCAGAGGAGATTCAAGGTGGCTCTAGTGCAAAGAAACAAGATCGTGTGACTAACCTAACTTCAGAAAGTTCCCTTATTCACACTCTGAATTATGTTTATGCTAGTATGCATTTTTCTGTTACTTAGTGGTACAAAGACTTTGGTAGATAAGTTAGAGAAATTCATAATCCAAACAGAAATATAATGCTCCTCCAATTATTGTTGAGGGGACTTTAAATTCTCTTACTCTATTTTTTATTGTGTCTTCTTTTCTGACAGAACACACTTTTAAAAACACATACGAAGCTCTGGGGAGATGGCTCAGAAGAACAAGCACTTGCCTGGCAAGCATGAGATCCTGAGCCCAATCACTGGTACTGCAAAAACACAAACAAAACAGAACAAAAAAGCCCATATGATTTCTCCTTTGAACAGATCAAGAGCACTTATTCATTAGTATATTATGCAAAACACTTTAATTACTATATTAATTTGGTAATGTAATAAAAAAATGTAGTTTATACACTAAATAGTGCTGAAATATTCATATATGTCTTTTGGTTGCATTTTTTTTCTTTAAACTTCCTGGGAATGCCATCCCATATTTTTTGAGGGGTTCTTCTGCTTCTGGTTTTGTCTAGCTTTTTGCTAATGAAACCCCTTTTCTTAGCTAATTTAGTATTTTTCTCTTAAGAGACTTTCATGCAAGATATGCTGGTTGTTGGCTATTTCTTAAGGCCTGAAATTAACATATTAGAAGGCATTTAGAGCCATTAAAAGGACCTTCAAATACTTGTATCAGTTAACTCTTGGTTTCTTTATCTATCTCTACATTACCTATCCAAATTCTGGCACAAGTACCTGGACCTGACAAGATAAAGGAACACAGATTTATTTGGCTCATACTTTCAGAGGATTTCATGCATGCCTGGCTGGGTGGAAGAGCATCAGTTTGTGCTGTCCAGGAAGCACAGAGGAAGGGCCCCGGATGGACCTGGAAGCCCCACTCCCATGAGTCCCTCAGGCACACTCACAAGTGTACCCTGTCTTCCTGATGTCAGCTCCCAAGCCAGCCAGATTGACAAGTGAGCCCAACCGTCAAGCCCTTCATCACAAACGTCTACATCGTAATCTCCTTGGTTGGTTTTTCTCCTTCACAATTTTCAAATTAAATGCTTATTAAAAAGTACCCTGGGCTGGTGAGATGGCTCAGTGGTCTAAAGCACCTACTTATAACAAGCTTAGCGAAGCACAG